>OOFC01050023.1:2721-20659 GCA_900323345.1 Pseudochromis fuscus | reverse complement strand
CAGGATCCCATCCGCTTGTCTTGCTTAAAATTTAATCATTTGTTGTTTGGGTAATGTCCTGGCTTTCAAAAAAAAAAATCATAATGCTGCTTACAGATATAGGTGAACCCAACTTCTTTTGTGGAGGGAAAATCAGATACAACAGGAATAAAGTACCACAGCTCTGCGGGAAAGAACAGAGAGTAAATGTAAATGCAATGCATACACCCCCGACTCCAAAACTTAACACTGGTGTTGTGAAGTTCCTTTAAAATTGGAAAAGCCAATGGTGTCTGAAGGGATTTCCAAAGTTGGAGCACAGTGTTTTTTCCTGCCATATGTCATGGAGGCCCAAGAGCAGGCAGGATTTAATTCAGACCAAACACAGCAGCAGGTGATTTCAGTAATTACAGTCCTCTCTCTGGTTGAAGGTGCTGATCACTAATCTGTTACTTTGTGGGTTTTTTTTTTATGAAACTCTTCAAAATGTTGGCAGTGTTGGTGCAGCATCCCTGGACAAGGTGATGCCACCAAGACATAATGTGTTTAATACTTAAAACTTTAAAGTACAGGTGTCATTTGTATGAATGCGATCCATAAAAGGTAATTTAAAATCCAATGAATAAATACTAAAAAGTGCAAAGTTAAGAGTTGCTATTTTGCATTAAGTATGGAAATGTGTGGTATTATGTCTGTACTGTAACTGCTGTGACACTGTAATTTCCTCTAAAGTAGGGGTGTCAAACTCCATGGAGGGCTGAGACCCTGCAGGTTCTCTCTCCAGCTGGTTACTAAAGCAGGTGATTTTAATCATGGACACCACCTTCAGTTTGAGGGAAGGAGCTCATCAGTAAGATGGTTGGAAAGAAACCTGCAGGGTCTTTGTCTCCATGGCACCAGTTTGACACCCCTGCTCTAAAGGATTATTAGTTATTTTTATCAATCTATGTTTGAAGATGTACTGATGATCATATACTGAAGACATTTTGGTAGTGATGGGTCCGGCAATACCAATACATCGGCCCATGTGTCGAGCTCATAGAGCAGGGGTGGGCAGTCCTGGTCCTCGAGGGCCGCTATCCTGCATGTTTTAGATGTGTCCCTCTTCCAACACACCTGATTCAAATGACCTGCTCATCATCAAGCTCTGCAGAAGCCTGATAACGATCCTGAACATTTGAATCAGGTGAGTTAGAACAGGGACATCTAAAACATGCAGGATGGCGGCCCTCGAGGACCAGGATTGCCCACCCCTGCACTAATACGTAATGCAGTGATTGAATAATGTGCATTTTCATAGGTCAATACATTCATAGAAACCTCAATAGTTCTACAATACTTTTTTAAAACTTGTCCTGTCCAGCAGCCAAGGCAAGCAGTGGAGCGTCTGGATGCCCATGTGATGCCTGCAAAGGTAGAGCTAGCACCTAGTGGGCGTGAGCCAGGGAGATTGTTAGAGACTCCACCTGTTGCCTCATCTTTATTTATGATGAAATATGGGTGGCTGGACCAGACAGGGAGTAGGAGTGAGGGAGGGGGGAGAGAGAAAGCAGTAGCAACCACACAATACAACACAGAATAATACACTGGATATTAGCATACACAGTAATGATATTAATAAAAATGGTAATAGAAATACTGAAAATATACAATTCTGGCAGATTTTCTAGCAAAATGCACCAATTAGAACAAAACACACAAAAAGTGAGAGTGAGAAAAAAATAATAAAAAAAATTGCATAAGCTGGGGAAAGTGTTTTGCATAAGGAGCCGTCATGTGCAGGTGTATGCACGTATGCATGTGTGCGTTTGTATACATAAGTTTCCCACTGGATGTATTCAGGAAACAGCACGAGTTATGTGGCCACAGAGCACCACAACCAGGCGGCAGCCGGGCAAGGCCCAGGGCCAATAGTTCTGTAGTACTTACAGTATGTTTATTTCATTCAACATTATCCACAAAACAAACCCTCAGTCATTAATACTTTACCTCACCAGAATCAATCTTTTAAACCTTTTAAGTTTGAGTCAACTAAATTTAACCTCCACTCAGTCAAGAAAAAAAAAAAGACAGGAGGGGATAGTTGTAACAAAGGGACACTTGTAAAATTGTCAAGTCCCAAATGAGTCTGGTTTAAAAGCCAAAGAGCAACAGGTTAGTGTTGGTGTCTGGGAGGTTCTGATGGAGGAAAGTTGTTTCAACTCTGAACACACAGCTTTCTCTCCAGGGATCCTCCGTCCAGGAGCACCCAGCACTCATGCAGGCTCACAGACATGCTGCAGATACAGTGTTGGTCACACCTGTGCTACTGATGTAGCACACTGGTCCTGAGTCACCGCCCCACAGCTCCTCCGGCAGCTGAACCACAACCACACACTGAGGTGACACTACTAGATAATTACACACAGTACTTAATGGACTAAACAGAATCAAGATGTCAGAAAGCATCAAGTCAATGCATGTGTTCAATATGGCAAATAAATGGATTCCCACCAGACTGAAGATTTCTAGTTATCCAAGTAATGCTGAGTCATGGCGACTGGACTTAATTGAAGATTCTTGATGTTTCACAGCTCATTATAAGAAGCTTCTTCAGGTTTGACAGCAGCAGATTTTAAAGCTCCTGAGTTGTTAAGAGTCATTGACACCACTGCCTCGTTACTGCTCCTGGCTCAGATAACAACTGTCAGTGGAGATACGTGTGGACAGATAACCCTTGTTATGTTGGTCACCTGAGGTAAAACCTGGATGTTAGTTCTCCTGGGAATAGAGGAGATGACTTAACTGTTGAGTAAACAAATGTTATGGTGAGATGATCAGTCAAAATATTACCTAAACAGCAGCGATGTTGGGTGGTTGAAGATCCTCAGTCGTTCAGGTCACGGTGGTCCAAGTAATGCTGACTCCAGAGCAGCTGGTTTTAGCTTCATGAAGACACTTCACCTCTAATCCCAGTGGAACCAGTCAGGTCAAACTGACTGGTGGGGAGTCCCAGGTTTTTAACCTCTGTGTCGTTATCAAGGTCAGTGACACCACCTGGTTCTTCAGTGCTCCTGGCTGTGGTAATGATCGTCATTAGTCGTTGGAGTCACATGAGGTCAAACGTTTACTCTCCTGGGAATGGATGATAGGATGACATTTTTAGGAGTTGTTGTAGATCCTCTCCTGCTGAAGGATGAATCTTTTTGTTTAGCTTCTTCAGTCTTTTGAGGTGAAGGTGAATTGTCTAGACCTGCCACGATGACCCTATCTTGTTTACCTGTTTACAAGGACAGTGACGATCGAAGAGTTGTTAGGTCCCATGTATGTTTTATTTTTGCTCTCCAACACTCAAACAGTCCTTAAAATAAAACGAGGACAAAGCTGAACAACAAGTTTGAGGACAGGGTAAACTCATCAAACTAGCTCAGCCACCAAAAATCCTGGACCAGCCTAAAAGCATAATAACTATCACTGACATATTTCTGCTGCAAGGATCCTTGTCAGAGCAACATGTGGTAAACTCAGGATATTGTAGTAATGACAGATGGTAGCTGCTGCATGTGGGACCAGGACTGTCAGGTCTGTGATGCACCAAAGAAGACGAGGCTGACACAGCTGCTGCTGGAGTGTTAGCCACTTCTCTGGAACAAGGTGGACATACAGGACACTTCTTTGTGAGTAATAAGCCCCTGGCTTCAGTTTGTCAGCGTGCATGAAGCAAAATCTGCACTGCACCTGTTCATCTGCTACTAGAGTCACTTCCTGTGCATCCTGAATAGGACAACACCTCCGTTATCACAGGGTTTTGCATTGACAGGACCACATGAATTTTGTGTCCTGGATAGTGCACTTGTTTTACAGTATTGCCCTTTCTTCAAATGCAAACAAACCAGAATGTCAATATACTGAATCAATTTGCTCCCACAAGGGATTTTAAAATCCTGTCAAAACAGCAGAATAGATCATCAGTGATTAATTTAAAGTTAAACCACTGAAACTTTAGTCAAATGTTGTGAGGTTGAGTAGGAGAAAGGTCCCAAAAGCTTTAAAGTCAACACAAAGGCAAGTAAACCAAAGAGGAAACAACAAAAAACAAAGTCACGGTGACTTAGTGAAGTATCCCAAACAGGATGTTAAGATATTTTCAGTCAAACTTTAACAGACACTACTAAAGAAATTCATTGTTATATTATTGAAATGCAATTTGTGATGGTTAATCCATGTTTTGTGTATCTCCACCACATCTAATAGATAGATAATGAGATTCCAGTTTAGTTTAAAACAAGAGAAAAAAGTGATTCATTTCCTTTAATTAATCACCTCTGTGGTGGGTATGATGTTTATAATCTCTGCTAATTAAAGATAATACCGTATCAGTCCAACATCATAAATGCTGGCTTCATAAAAGTAAAAAATATTCATTTTTGAAGATGTGAATAAAATTTAATTAGTGAAGAAAAGATCAGTGGAGCCGTTATCAAGAGACAGATTTTTCAGGGAGCGTACTTGTGTTTGTATGGTTAATAAACTGAGGTTTAAACATGTGGATCAAGGCGCACTCTGCGCTCCATTAAATCCAGCCCAGACTCTTTAAAAAACAGCATGACCTCATAAACCACAAAGACTAGTTTAACTGTCCAACAAAAGCAATGAAACGTCCATAAACATTATCAGCGCCTGTTACAGCGGCCTAACAAGAGGGAGCTGGAAGGAGGAGGATCGTGTAAATATCTCTCGTACAGCACAAGTTCGCAAACTCTCAGCCCGGCACATCATCTTATAAATCTTCATCCAGCCTCACATGGTCCTGACTGAGCCAGACGGATCGTGACATATGCACCAATGAAGGGTTTTTAAAGGTTTTTCAGCTTTTATGAAGATGGACTCAGATCATTTATCAGACTTAAGATGTTTCACCTCTTTGAACAAAACGAAACAAATACCAGTCTCCAGAGCTACAAGAATATCACCAGCTGACTTCAGTGTTTATGCAACTCCTGTTTCACACGTACACGACTTTATCAGCTCCTAACCCTGCGTCAGGCTGAGCTGAGAGGATGCACAAGGTTTCCTGTCAACATGACTCGTGATTACACGACAACTTTTCTTAGGGTCAGTGACTTTGCACATTAGGACATCTGCTGTCTCCATTAACGTTTTCAATCAATGTAATGCTATAAGAAGGCCAGCTTGTTTGATTACTGTCTGTAGTGTGTAACGTGACGGCAGTGGTCAGTGCATGAAGAGCTTGGTGATGCATGATTTGTATTGTTTTTGTGGGCGCTTGATGAACCTGGTGACTGAGGCTGAAGCTGCTGATATTTTTTAGTTTCCTTCTCCCAGTCCACATAATCAGATAATCCTGTAGGATGGCTACAGACAGAGTCTTGATGTTTCAGTCAAGGAGGAAGAGGATGGAGGAATGATCCAATTTGTCGATCGCTGGGTGGGAGAGGGTTTGTAGCTGTTTTGAAAAGAGGCGCAGCAGTGGTTGAGTATCTTTATTCCACACGTGTTGAACTCTGTGACATAGTTTTTGGTGATACATTCACATTATGTTATACATTGTTATCTACCTTAGCAGTGAAACTAATATTTAGGGTCAATTAAACCCCAGAAAGGTCAAAAACTCCTCCCCCACACCAACACAATGCCAAAACACAAATGTATAACTGTCAGCTCCAACACAGATACAGTCTCAAAGTGTATGACAGTATTTTGTAGTTTGATTACTGACACATACCATCAGTTTCAAATGACAAAAAACTGAAAGGATTGATGTCTCCACATATTATAACTTTTTTATTTTTCCACTGAAACAGTTACATTTAGAAGAAGAAGTGAAGTCTTTATTTGTCATTGCATGCATTGTACAAGTACACACACACAACAAAATTACATTTCACCCTACAACATACAGGCCCCCATACATGTGTGGAGAGGACATAGGGTAGGAGCACCGCCATTTGTTGGAAATAGATAGACAAAAGACAAAAAACGGCTCTGTCCAAATGAAGACAGATTCCCCGACTACACTGAACTAAACACTGAGGTCGTCAGGAAGCAGCACAATCATCTACCTCAAAATGTTTGATACAGAGCTGTGCAGAGGCAGATATAATAAATATAAGTCAGAATGAGAGATAATAGATAAATAAAACAATACATAATGATGGGAACTGTACTGGAAGTAATAAGAACTTGTATCTTGTCCAGATTTCTGAGTATTTCTGTTGTTGAGTGAAGAAGTTTTCATTTCTACCTGGAGTATTCAGTGTATTGTCTTCCTGTATTATACGACATCCTTACAATGACTTGTGAAGACACTTTGGCTCTTCTCCACCAGGTGGCACTCTCAGTCAAATAAAGCTCAGTGTTAGAGGGAGCAGCAGCAGAGCACAGTTGAGAGAGGGGTCAGTGCACCACTGTCCTACATTTCCACAGTGTGTCTTCTACACGTCCCTGTCACCAGTCTGCTGTTAGATTAATATTTCGATCTTCATGAATGACATTTTGACGCAGTAATGCACAGCGCTCAGGTCACACGTGCTTTGTCAACATCAGACGAGCTCTGGTGGCAGATCATGTCTCCGCTCATGTGTTAGCACAGCTTGCAGTCCTGAGTGTCTCCGTCCCTGTATTCCACAGATTGGAGAAGTTAGTAATGCACAGTGTCAGTTTGTCAGATTGGACAATTAATTAGGCCTCGAGGGTCATTTCAGTGCCAGGACAGCGCCGTTCACGGCAGTGCAGCAGAGCTCCAGAAGGTTCCATGTGGACTCGGCTATTTTGTCGCTCAGTGAAGCTTAGAAGGTCTGGCCGCCGTTCAAGACACAGGGACCGGCTATGAGCCTGCACACAGCAGAATCTGGCACGATGCTGGACGACGCTGCCACGTTCCTGTGCAGGAACAGAAGACCGGATCTTTCCTCTGTCCTCCCTCCCTCCCTCCATCCCTCCTGGGCAGTTTTTCCTGCCCGGCCCTCAGATCTCAGCCCAACCAAACTGACGTGCCTCAGCATCCGTACAACAGACAGGTTGCAGCAGAGCAGAGCAGGCCACATGCTGCTAGGAGCCTCAGCTTTGAACTTTTACAGTGGCTCCTCTGGAGAGGAAAGGGCCTGCTCTCAAAAAGGAGGTGTACACCGTGCCCGATTTTTATTAGAGTTTGGTGCAACAACACGCAGGGAGAATGAAATACTGCGTGAACCGGGTGTAATATCCAACATGACCACCATGAACAACCAGACAAGAGTGGTGGAGGGTGGGGGGATGGAAAAAAATCACATGTGCTTATTTAAACATTAGATGTCTTTCAGCGAGACAAGATAAAAAGCAGCAAACAAATCAAGAAAAAAAAAGGAAAAAAATGTCCGTCCAGTTGTTGTTGTTCAGCTCATGACATTTGTTCAGATCAGATTGCTGGAAGACATTTACATAGAGCAGGAAATTGCCAGGAAATGTCACAAAGAATTAGCGGGTTTTAATAGGGCACTGAGAAATGTTGCTTTTTTGTACTCTCTGGCATTTTGGCATTTTGAGGCTTGAAAGTCAAATGGATTTCATTGATTTGTCTTCATGCTGGATGTTCCCCCGGCCGCTCCTGCTTGCAATAGTGATTCTTGTTGTTGCTTCTGCCAAATGGGCTTTTTGTGATGGCAGAAAAGAGGAGGTGGGTGGGGGGAGAGTGGCTGTCTGCTTCAGAGGAGCTGCTTTCAGTTTTGAGAGAGGAACATGGCCATTAAAGTATCACTGAATGTCTCCAAACAACTCATTTGTTTGTTCCAGTGATAAAATTCACAGCATCTCCTCCGCCGACTGAGAGGCACCGAAGCTCTCCGTCCATTAGGGGGCACTAGATGGTAATGAAATGCTTCAGGGGGAAGCAGAGAGGCTGGTTGATGTGGGCACCTTGTGGTTAGGAGATAACAAAAACTGGCAAAAAAATAAAAAAATTTAAAAAAAGTCCAGTGTTTCAGTGCTGACCTTCATTTATCCATCCTTTTAAACTCAATTGGCTGGAGTTTGATATTCACAACTGTTTCATATTTGCCTCCATTCTCTTTGAAAATGTGCAGCTAAAATAAAAAAAGACCCCTGCTGGTTAGGTGTAGCAGTATTTTTGAAAAGCCTATAAATTCTCCCGAACAACAGTGTCCATTCAGTCCCAAAAACAAAATTCACCGGGGATTCGTACAACACCAGATTTTCTCCTTCACACTTCATTATGCCTCCTACTGAAAAACACAGTGTTGCTTGTAAAATATATATCTTGGCTAATGCATGCTATGTGCTAATGTGTCCAAATTGATACTTGGCAGATTATTGGGGGAAAAATTAGTTTGTTTTTTTTGTAATATTCTTGTAAAAAAAAACAGCCCACAGATCTGATTGGATTGTATTGTGCTGCCTGGAAAGCAGTTGTCTGAATAATTTTTGACACAGGAAAGAAAAAGTGTGTTTAACGAGAGGAAGGAGATCGGGAGACAATCTTAAGGTAAGATTTGACCCAATTTGTCCGTGATGCATTTCCATTTAAATGCTACCTGACATCTTTCTGTTTTACACCGTGACTATTAAAGTGGGATGAGGTCTGTGAGTAAATGTCTTCGCCGGACGTCTCATCATTATTCCTACATTTATTAAATTAGGATGATTTATGGCTGGTTTGTATGGACCACAGTATATTGCCTAAATGACTATTTAACTGAACACAGGAATTTCATTAACTTCTGACCTCCCCCAAGTACAGATTGTATTGCATCAGTTCAGCCTGGAGGAAGGCATCTGCTGGACCTCAGCACAGCTTCTTCCTATTAGGCTCTATTTTTGGTTTGTGTGGTGGAATATTTTATCCTTTTATTGCTGTTTATACTGAGTGTGTCATGATCTGCGGTGCCCATTTAACCTCGTGTAAACTTTGTTATGACTTTCTTAACACCCACACTGTTCATGTGCGTGTCTGTCTTTGTAAAAGTCATGTTGTCAGGACAGTTCTGTTTACACACTTTGTGAGGACTTGACTTAAGTCATTTAAGTTTAACCTAAGGGCTTCAGTTTAAGGTTAGCTGTGGTCATGGTGAGTGGTGACCAGAAAATAAATTAAAGTCAATTTTATGTCCTTTGAAATCATGGAAACAGAGTGTGTGTCACTATTGTTCAGAGGACATCTCTGGACTGTGGGGACATTTTACATGGTCCTCAAAATTCCAAGGTGATGTCTGAGAGTTAATGTTTGAAGACAGTTTGTGTTTAATAGTGATTAAGTGTCCACAGAGATTGTTTTCTAATGTTCGTCCTATTGAAAGACCAAAACCAACATCTCTGAGTCTGTCTCAGGATCCTTCTCTTTGACATGTTTGTTGTCTTCTGTCTCAAACCCATTGATCCCTATGAAGGGTTTCATTACATACAGTTGCACTAAAACACCCAGGGACTTTAGTTTCTAGTGGTCCTCTGGCAAACAGCTGTAAATACTGTACTTTATTAGGGGGACTATCTCAGTGCAGTATTTGGTGGACTACAGCAGCTGGAAGGTGTATGTAGTCCTGACTCGAGGTCTCGAGAAAGACCTGGTCGTAGTCAGATCCAACATATATGGTACAACAATATATGGTGTAATCAAAGACCTACATGTTTAACACACAAAATCAGAAGCACACTCTAAAACTATCTCCAGAATTGAATTATGCTTCACAGACTGAGATGATGTGTAGTCAGCTGGACTATAACCACTTTAATATCTGTGGACCACCTTCCAAAAAGGCTTTATTGTGTCATAAAATACTTTAACAATAGCTACAGATTTCCTAAAACATTTTCCTCCCGCTGTCATAAAGACGCACGTCATGATCTGAGCTGATGCTGTGCCATGTGATTTGCTCCTTTTATCAGATGCACTGACACACAGACCTGTGGTAGTAAAACCAGACTCTGCTGGAGGATCAGTCCAACCTGGGTGCAGCCTTGGTTTCTGTAGAAGTATGAGAAATATTTCAAAATAAAATACAATGAGTTTATGAAGGAACGGTGCTCTCTTTGTGGACAACACTAAAGCTCTGTTGGCTACAGGGAGAGTTAACAGGATCAATTCATTGATGTTTTTGAGGGACTTGGTGAATATAAGATGTAGACTATTGTTTAAAACTAATTATTCAGACATAAAACACAAGAATGATGAAGGAGACACCATATTTAGAGCTTTGTATTGTTGTGTATGTATTGAAATGTATACAAGCATTGTATTGTTATCTGAGTAGATTGTGATACAGTCTATGAAAGTGAGACTTGGCTCAGGAGCTTCTGTTTGCCTGTCACTGGTGTACTTTACATGACCATTTCATGAAACTGTTCATAAAACTAACAGCTTGTGGAAGCTCACAGCACATTCCAGGAGGTAAATAATGGCTATAGTAAAAGTTTAAAGGCACAACCAGTAAAATCTGAATGATGAATTTGAATTACCAATTTAATATTTGGACATAAGTATAATGGCTGCACACAAACGCTGTGACTTCTCCTCTGAATGTTAAATTTGTACTGGGTTGGATTTGGATGCTTCGCAGCATTGGGAGTGATTTACGGCACAGAACAGAAGTTTTTCCTGGGCAGGTATCAATATATCCTCTGCTACAGGATTTATGGACAATATACTGTGTGTTCTTCTTTTGAAAAACAGAAATAAAATAGAGGTTATGACTGCCTTTGACCACCGTTTCATTTTGTTTTCGAAGATGCTGCTGATTTATGTTTACAGATGTAGCATCTGGGCCCCCTTATGCATATACATTGATGCATACAGAACATGTGAGATGGAAAATTAAATAGAATAAAGTGAAGCTACATGCATGAGGCAATATGTTATGGACATGTACTGGTGTTCTGCACCTCTGTGACTTCCCTCAGAAGTCTGTCTTGAAGTGAGCTGCAGATTCATAAGATGAATATAAAGAACTTGCACATGCTGAGATGCATACATGAATGAGAATGTCCCCCACACCGACCGTACATAATCAGCCAGCCATGTTCCTTGATTGTTCTCGGTGGAGCCTCGGCTGAATTCAAAGCGTCCTTTTAAAATCCATGGAATTCACCTGGGATGTGGAGGTGGAGGGAGGTGGGGGATCCAGCCCACATTACCTGGAGAGTCATTTTTCAGCCAGTGCTGCGTGAGATTTGGTTAAGCCTGCCAGTGTCTCCCAGCCGTGCCCCGAGGTCATGTCAGACGGACAGGTCGACTAGATATGTAAAACTATTCCACAGATCCAGGGCCTGGGGTTAAAGGAGAAGGGTCAGGCAGGAGCTCGCCTCCCTCTCTCAGGGTGACACGTCTGCAAACGGCATTAGCTCAGAATATGTCACTGTCACCCTGTTTTTTCTGGAGGTTGGGCTGCTGCTCACTTCACGCCCAGTCTGAGGTGCTTTAATTGTGCGCTGTCTGAATATGACCTGTGCTGTGTGTACACATGACTTCGCCTGTATCCATGACTTTCTTCCTCTTCCAGTTCCACTCCACCCCACCCCACCCCACCCACTGTGCGAGCTGACAGGGCTGTTCATTCCACTCGGGATGATGATGTAGATGTCATGAATTTTATTGGCAGCTGCCAATGTCGATACAGCATTATGGAATGAACCAGTGTTTCACACAGTATCTTAATCTAATTTACAAGGCTCCCTGCTTCCTGGGCGGCCAGGATGCTGCAGGGTCGGCCAAAGTCGAGGAAACAAAGTAAATGTAACAGACAGGATGCCCTTCTGCAGCTCGCGGGGAGAAGTGTCCAACAAGGACGGCGATGGTGCGAGATATGAGATAAAAATACAGATGAATGCATTCATTTCAGCTCGGCGTTTGTTTTGCTAAGAATGTGGCGCATCCTACAAATCCAATATTCAACAGTCTCCTATGAAGCTGAGTGATGTGCAGCACATGCTTAGAAGAAGCAGTCTGCCATTGTAGCACGCATACAAAGGGCTGAGACATGGCTTTAACAACTGTATTGTATTGCTCCTGCTGGCACCGTGCTGTGCATCAATGCCATGCAAATTGTCCCACTCCTTTTTTTTTGAAAGCAAACACTCCCCACCTCATACATATACACATATAAACACACAGCAGCACACTCTCCCCCAGCATCCCTTCACGTGGTATCATTAGCCATAAGCAATTGCCTGACAGGCAAAAGGCAGGGTGCCAGTTTCTTCCCCCCTCTTTTCTTATTTGCTGCACATAAATCTAAAGACCACATATGCTGCTGTCTTTTCAGCAATTGTTCTCCCAAACATGTCTCTCTCCCCTCTCCCGCTGCATGGCTTGAATCAATTAGTACAGGAGCGTTTAAGCCGCGCTACGTCGCCTCCCCACCTTCTGTTTTAAGATAACGAGGGAGCTTTTAATTTTAGACCACTTTGTAATTGTGAAGTGTAAAAAGGGAGCTGACAGGCAGAGGATGGTTGTTATTTACAGGTATTCTATGGCGGAGGGGGATAGTTTGGTATGCAGCCCGCCGCATCTGTAACAATGCAATTTCCTTTCAGCGTCAGGGTGATTTCCTCTTTCGGGAGCCGGTGTCGGCACGACAGAAAAAAGCCACGGTGAGTGGTAAGGTTAGCCCTGGGAGGCATTTAAATGGAGCAGTGTGTCCAAAGTGAGGCCGGGCCTGTGCATGAGATGAGCACAATAGAGTCGGGTTGTTGGGTTATTGGACTGCTCACATGCAGGGACACACATAGAGACACTCCTACAGAATGAAGAGCTGGATGTCTCGTCACAACTTCTCTCTGTTGTGTCTTTATTTAGAGCCAGTCGGCGTTCGAGAGAGATTGAAGACGCCGGAGAGAGAGGACTGTGGAGGCATTTGATCCTCGGCCACCAGGGTTGCGTGTGATTACAGAAGCAAGGATCTTAATGAATACACCATCTTTGGGACGTTAGCGTCTTCTCTCTAAGGTGCAGGAAATTCTCAGAGCGCAGCGTACCTAATTATTGCTCCATGTCTCTGCTTCTGTGGAGCAGCTTGGGGTTTGTTCGCTCTGCTGAGGGAAAAATTTAAGAGGAATTACTGAGGGAGGGGATTGAAGTGTTAGTTTACTTTCTCATGAATTCACCAGCTCGTCTTTGGACTCCAACCTTTTATAATGACATGGTTGCTTCTGTGCAATATTTGATGTGGAAGATACAATTGATTTTGTCTTCTCGACACTTGTGTTGGTGGAACATTTGAAAAACACACTGAACTAGTCTTTTGACCTGTAAATATAAAACAATGCCAGAGTCAACTTTGTAAGGACTGACCTAGAGTTCAGTGTCTTTGGCATCTTGCACTGTATTTACCGTATTTTCCGGACTATTGAGTGCACTTGTCTATAAGCCGCTATTGAATTTATTCGAACCGGGTCCGGGTCTGTTGTGACGACACTAAACGTATCGGCAGCACGGAGCTTGCTAGCTTGTGAAAAGCCAACAAGCTTCATGCAGCCGATACATGAGAAACACCGGTGTTAAAGTTCAAAGAAAAAAGTAGCGGCTTATAGTCCGGAAAATACGGTAAAATGGACGAAACTAATGGGACATCACCTGTTGGTTGGACTCTGAATGTTGCATATGAATGTCGCCATGTTGGTTTTGTGGGGCCAGAGGTGACCATATTTGGATATGAAGACAGTGGAGGTGGTCTGACCCTTGAACCCAAGGACACTGTCCAATGTGCATGAAACTTGACTTCAGCGCCAGTCTCAATGGAGAACAGACCTGTCAATCAAGCTAACCCCACCCCTAAACAGCCCTCTCTTTGAAGCTTAATCTTCAGATGGACCAGCTGACCTAGAAGAAGAGTCAACTTTAGCTAATGACGCTAATGACTTACGGAAAAAATGATTGACTGAGTATCTCATGATTGAAAATGACAATTTCTGAATTGAGTTTTTGGAGCCATCATTTACTGGTCGTTGGTAGTATTGCATTTTTTTGCACTTCCATATTTGGCCTAATCCCTGTTGCTTTGTCCATTTCTATTTACAGTCCATGTTTAACGCATACAGCACATGCAGCTCATTGCTTAATGCTAAACTTCACCAGAATAGTGGTTACAAGCAGCCACTCTAGTTAAAGAATGGGTCATAATTTCTAGTTGATGTTGACTGAAAGCAGAATTTCTCTCTTGCAGCTGTTTACTTTCCCAGATGACAACACACATGGCAGGTTTGATCAGCTATCTGGCTAAAACAGCTAACAACAGATGTCTCTGTGTAACTTGTTCCAAAAGGAAGAACTTGAATATGCTCTTTTTCTCTGTATGCAAGATATTATACTAAAAGGCTGAGGTTAGAGCTACATGTCAAAAAATGATGAGAAAAAATGTCAGATCAGGCAGATATTTACCCTGTTTGAATGGGTAACTTACAGACTCTGACAAGCAAGTCAGTGATTCAGTTTGTGCTTTGTTATTCACAGATAGTGTGTACATTCAGAGAGAAAGAGAAAATGCTCTGAGGACGAGGACTAACCAGTGCATTTGGCAAACGTAATGTAATCTCAGATAATGAGTTTGGCTGGTGCTGCTGCGGTATAAATGTCCCCAGTGAAGAGCAGGACATAGATGCTAATGTTATGGTCAAAGGTCAATTACAAGATAATGGTAAAATCCACAATATGTATCCAGTAAGGTTTAGTAACATTAGCAACCACAAGCTACTGGATGTACCTAAGGATGGATTATGGAGAACTGGATACTGAAAGATGTGGAGCTTTGTGGAGTGGTCTGGTCAAAGCCTCGGTCTGAATCCCACTGAAATTTTTAAACAGTCAGTACATACAAGTAAACTGCCTAACATCTTATGTGAGTTCACATTAAACACAACAAATATTCACCTCATGTTTATAACATATCCACGGTGTTCACAGCAAACGTGACAATACATAAATATTCACGGTTAACAGCCAATAAGATTACTCCTACCACTTCAACAATGAACCAGGTTGCTTCAGATTTGGTATGAACACAGCATCACAACTATAGGCAATGTGTATGGAGGGGTGGTCAACAATGTAACAACATAAGAAAAGGCCTTGAAGAAGTCATTTCTGCTGAAGTTTGCAATACTAGCGTCTGAAGTCAAGGGTATACTTTATTTTTCCACTGAAGAATGCTACATGTGTGGATGTTTTTGTTGAATAAATGACTGAACACGCTAATTTTCCATGTCTCTTTTTTTCTAGTTTCATCTATCGGTGGAAATAATTTCGAAGAGGATCAAATGTTTGCTTATTTGAAAAGATTACAAGTTTCCACAAGATGCTCTTATTTACTGCAGGCACAAAACACAAGAATACAGGAGAGATTTGAATACTGATCAGAAAGCATCTGAAGATCTGAAATAAAGCAGAATGCCACATCATCAGTATTTTGTTTATCGTACTTAGCACCTATTTATTATTTAGGTTATTTCCCCAAACTAATTGCAGTCGGGGTATTTCCGTGTTGACGCTAAGCTGAAATGGTTTTGACATGAGTAGTGGAGTACCCAGCAACGTCAGAGTGTCCAGGTTATATTTGGGTCAGTCCAGCTCTCTGGCACCGAGGTGCGACATACCCACATTCTGCCAGAACTGGCACGCTGCTGCGAGCTTGCACTCTGCGTACCGAGATTCTCAGTCCAAGTCTGAAGTGCGACTCACCCGTATGGAAAATCACTTCCCCTATAACCCCCGCTGCCTCCCACCTCTCTGTCTTCTCCTCAGTTAATGTGTTGACATGGCCCACAGAGTCACCTGAGGGGAAAAACCAGAATCTCCTGAGTCATTGCTCCAGTTCTTTTTCCAGAAGCATGACAACGGGCCAAGACATCAGCTTTTGGCATTTCCCCCATTCCCTGCTCTGCCTGTCCAACATGCTGGAAGCTAAATGCCATCAGAAGGGTACGATCATCTAAGATGTCATTGCCTAAATGCTACTCATCTCTTAATGTTGTGGGGAAGGTTTATTTATGAATGTGCCGAAACCGTGAGCGCTGCATTTCTCCTGATTCAAAGTATTGTGCTGGAGCGTGATCGTCTCTAATTGGAAATGGAAATGAATGGAAAAAGTGAAAATGAAATTAAAGTGAGGGAGGTAAGCGTTGACGCATCCCCGAGGACAGTGAACCACACGGCAGCAGCCTTGGTTACATAACTGTTTTCCTTTTTTTTCCTCCCTTGGCTAAGAAATGAAAACACACACACACACACACACACACACACACACACACACAGGCACACATGCACATGCACACGCACAAACACAGACCAGAAGCAATTAGGACCGAGGAAATAACAGGGAGTAGGAGTCTGTGGACCAGTGTTTCCATCAGTGTTAGCTTCTCTGCACCGAGAGCTACCTCACCAGAATAACACTGAGTCAGTGGAGTGTTCCTCAGAGAGCCAGCTAGCAACCATTTATTGAAACCACACTGGAAAGTGTCTGTTTTCTTTGTATGTTCATATAATTCTATATTCATATGACATGAGGAAAATTGAGGGTGAAAAATGGGGTGTTGCCATTTACTTCCTCACTTATTCTGGGGGGCAATTAGCATGAGGACCTGGGCTGTATTTGGATAAGATTTAGTTTTTTTAATTTGGTACATCAAACAAACTTATATGAAGTGACCAACACTGTAAAGAAAAACTTTATTTTTAATGTGCTACAATCAATGTTTTTTTTTTTATGTTGTAAAATGTAATGTGAAGGCCCTCGCTAATGGTGGTGAACCTTGATATCACCTGACCCTGCACTCAGTTTTAATGTAGCTATATAGCTTCGTTCAGCTAAGTGCTTTGGTTTTCCAGCCCACAACGTTAATGTTTTGATTTCCATTCACCGTGCTTATAGCTTTGTTTTTAGCCCCAGCCAAGAAAAACCCATTATGAGCTAACTCCTTCTAGCACTGGTAGAAGGACAAAGTCAGCGAGTGGCTAGCTAAGGAGCCAGGTATTTTTCTAAGGACTTGGATCGCTAGGGATACACAGACGCTGAACCTGGATACCTGTTGAAAAAAATTACTTACCAACACCACTAACAGCTTTCTGTGTGCTAACAGTTTATTATTAACACCATTTTAGAGTTTGCAGGTTTTGGGTTTCCAGTGGAATTAAGAGAAAAGGTGTTAAAGTGACACCTATAAAATACATCTGTAGTGTTTATACTGTATATATCACTCATAGGTTTTATACCATAGACTCTAAATAGAATCAGTGAAGCAAGCGTGATGTCACTTGTTGGTTTGTGGACAGGAGATCGGCATTTGATTGCTGCCATGTTGGTTTTATGGAGTCAGAATTGACCATATTTGCATATGAATGGAAGTGTGAGGAGGCGGGTCTAAGCCTTGAACCAGAGGACACTGTCCAATGAGAGTCGAGGACAGTGCTGGTTTTATTAGTTACCTGTTGATCAAGGTAACCATGCCCCTAAACCCTAATAATAAAGCCTAGTATCTACTTCATGAAGTAGTGAAGTTGACTTTAACTAATGACATCAGAATGACTTGGGGAAAAACTGTATTGACTTTGAGAATTGAAGTCAATTGGAGCCAGAGCTTTTTGAAGCCAGCATCTAGTGGTTGTTGTTGGTATTGCACTTTTTTCCACTTCCACATAGGCCTCATGTTTGAGAACTGGTTGCTTTGTCCATTTCTCTATCCAGTCTATGTTTTATACACTGCAGCCTCCATGAATAAGTAAAAACACAGAGGCAGGTTTCAGTGTGGTCCCATGCCAGTTTTCATCACAAAAAATTTGAACCTTTCCTTTAGATTCAGACTGTAGTGGTAATTAGAGTAATGTTGCATGTAGGATTGATGAATGGCATTCAGTTAATGAAGGTTCTCACAACTATAGTTACACAAATTTCTATGAGTGTGCCCTTGGCTAATGGACACTCCCTCTGACTCACAGGTCCACTCACTCTTTAGCACGTCCCCCCCATCCTCCACCCCCCCC
>OOFC01050022.1:0-10134 GCA_900323345.1 Pseudochromis fuscus | reverse complement strand
TCAGAACAAATAGCGGCTCGCAACCAAAAAAAAAAGTAAGTAATCTTTTCGTAGTGACTAAAGGAATCACGTAAATGGGCCAATTTGCCAAAATGTTGAAGTATCCCTTTAAATATCTACTTAATGATGTTTTTTTCAGGCGGAGCAGATCACTGCTAACAGGACTTAACTTGTAAAAAAATGTATTGCCTGAGTATTTCATGATTGAAAATGGCAATTTTTGTTGTTTTTGAGTTTTTTGGGGCCAGCATCTACTTTTTTGTCCTTCCACAATGGCCTCATTTTTTCAACCCACTTACTTCCTCCATTTCCATGTACAGTCTGTGGTAAAAATATCCATTTTTGTCTTTAGGTTCCAGAGACAGTACAGTTGTTTCTCCTCCACCACAGTGACTTGCTGCTCTTTTCTTTATCTGCCTCTGATGAAGCTTTGGCTCTTGATGAAAGCCACTTTTTTTCCCTCCGAGCTGTAAACTGTTCATCCTCGGCTGCAGAGTGTTTTTCACCATATTTATGGTTTTAGCTTCTATATGCCTGATCAAAAGTGTGAGCTCTCCAATGTAAACGGGAAGCTGAATGATGGGCCTGAGAAGGTCAGGTCTTAAAAGCTCATGTTTGTTTTTCTTTGGCACAACAGCAAGTTGATTTTTTATATGCATGCATTTCCTGTTCCCTGATGTGCACAGGCTGACCTAACTTGTGCCTACTCAATAATTCTTTCTTATTTGCTTTCCCACCTAAAATGACATAATGATGTATGGCTGTCTCTCATAACACATCAATAATTAATTTCTGTTGGTTTACTTTGAATTACTACGTCCACGCGCCGCAGCTAATGCCCACGGTGCCGGTGCCAGCTGCATCTGCAAAAAGACCAACTTTACATCCACTCAGGATAAATCACGAGCTCTCCTGTGTCTCCCTCGGCTTTCTAGATAAGCTTCTTCCCCCTCTTCATTTTCTGAATTCATCACATCTCCCAACTTAACATGGAAACCCTTGTCTACAACAAGGGATTTACAAAAAAAAGGTCTTACAAAGTGATTTTGTGTTAAATCAAAACTTTGCTTGCTACTGCAGTTGCATACTTGATCAGAGGAAAGAAATCAGGAACAGGGGTGCAAGCGAAAGGTTTTGATTACATGAGATGTTGCATATCTAGTCATGTAATGTTCAATTTGATTAGTAACAAGCGTATTTGTGCAAATTAGAGGGTGATGTTAAATCACTGTTCAGTTCAAGCATCTAAAGATGTTGTGTCTGTCTGACTGCTGCAGGAAATGTTCCTGGGCAGATCTCATTCTGTTGGGTATCCTCCACATCCCCTCACCAAAAAAAATCTTGAAAGCACAGTTTCTGCTTCATAAAATCCAAATCACAACTGCAAACTCTTTGAAGCATATAGATCTGACTGGCAGGCAGGTTCTTTTGCAGTGATGCTACAAGTAGCTCAAACCACCAGGGCCTGTCTGAGGATGTACATCTAAGAAACAGATACTATGTGAAGTTTTTACAGGTACTTGATGAGAGATCAAACCTCATGTTAAAGAAATTAAAAAATCCCGACATCGGGACCTTCCCGTGCGTGAAAAAATCGACACGATATATACACAGCGTGAGGCAGAAGTGCGACATACATGTGGACATACAGTACCAGAGGCTGTGTGTTATATAACCGGCCTCACAGCTGACATGCAGAGAGCTCGCTGTTTATAATGTGTGTACCTTGCAAAATTTTTCTCACGGGACTCCTAACTCTTCCTGCTTTGAACAAGACAAATGGGCCAATTTAAAAAAAATAAATAAATAAAAAAACAAGCATGAATTTTTCCATCACATTATTAGAATATGAGGAATACGTCTTGTAATTCTCTCTAGGATTAAAAAAGGCATTTATAATGTAGCTCCTCTTCCAACGTTATTAGAATTTTATGAACACTGTCAATAGTACTCATCATTGTATTACTATTACCATTGCATACAGAACTGAGCTTCTGCTGAATTTCCTTTCTTTAATATTAACATTAAATGTGCATTATTCATTATGTCCTTATTATTCTATGTAGCTTTGGCAACTTAAACTGAGAGTTAGCAGCTGAGATTGATGTAACTTAGCAGAGAGAATTGTGATAAAACTTTAATAACGGTCGTCTTACGATGCTTTCTAAGAAATTTAGAACAATATTTAAATATAAGATTTTATTATTTGAGAGAAACTAATGACTGCATCATGTGAGTGGGAGTTCTTCTATACAGATTAATTGAATCCTGAAAGAGAAACTTGTTGTTGGTGTTGGGTAAAGTTTGTTATACCTCATTGATGTTTTGACAATTACATTTGTATCGTATGATTTGAAGTATTGATGAGCACCTTGGTCTTCCGTCTGACATATTTAAGCATGCTCACAGCCTTTGTCATAGATTTTTTTAATGTTTAATAAAACAAATGAAACATTGTTTGAAAAATGTCTTATTAAATACTATGAAAAAGTCTATTTCAACAGCATCAACAGCTCCTACTTGACAGCAACACAAAATCCTAACCCTACAATCCCTGTACCTTCAGAACAGCACTGGTGTGAGGTGTAAAACTGCTCAGTCGCTACTTCCAGTAGTTCCCTCTCCTTCATATTGAATAGTGAACATCCAGACTCTCCCACAGTGTTGGTGCATCCCCCTGCAGCTCAGACGTCCGTGGTGGAGTTTAAAAAGCTGAGCAAAGGAAAACACTGAGCTAAGTTCATTAAATCTTCAACTGGAGA
This sequence comes from Pseudochromis fuscus, assembly GCA_900323345.1. Classification (NCBI taxonomy): domain Eukaryota; kingdom Metazoa; phylum Chordata; class Actinopteri; family Pseudochromidae; genus Pseudochromis; species Pseudochromis fuscus. Next base: position 7,372 of record OOFC01050022.1, on the reverse strand, counting down.
CTTTCTACCAATTCCTACTTGACCCTGAATTAAATTACTCACAATTGTCATAGATATGAAAATGAAATAATGTTATTTTTAAACAGTTTTTTAATTGATTGACCCCAAAAATAACTGCATTTTTGTTGTGGTGGAGGATCTTGGTTGTTTACTGATGCAGATTTCGTTCAGCTGTAAAGTGGTTGAACAGACACAGATACTGTATAAGATCACATTCTGCTACCATTCAAAAGGTGAGTGAATAATAATAATAATAATAATAATGGTTGGATTTGTACAGCGCTTTTCTAGACACTCAAAGTGCTTTACAGAGACCATTATTCAGTCATACCGGTGGTAGTAAGCTATGATAGCCACAGCTGCTCTGGGGCAGACTGACAGAGGCGTGGCTGCCAGTCTGCACCTACGGCCCCTCTGACCACCACCAAACCATTCATTCAACATTCATACGAGGCAAAGGTGGGTAAAGTGTCTTGCCCAAGGACACACTGACAGCAACTGGAAGGTGCAGCAATCGAACCTCTGACCCTTTGGCCCTTTGAATTTTCATTTTTAAAAGATTTTTTAGATTAAATTACAGAGAAATACATTCACAAATTTATCATAAGTGCACTTTAAAAAAATGTTCAATTGAAGATATTTACAGTGAACATATTTCTAAAGATTTTATAAATACAAACAAAGATGCATGTAAAATACAGGTTACTCTGTTATATACAGATGTGTCTCAGGTGTCCACTTCAGATTCAATCAGTTGAGACATATTTTAAAACCAAGTGTGATCAAGGCCTCAGTGAAAATTAAGCAGTGGTTGTGTAATTTGTTAACTGACTGAGAACAACAACTCTGTAAAATCAATGCTTCAGACTGTATTGTAATTATGGAAAATTTCTATCTTCTGTTGTTTATTTATTTTTTGTTATTTTGAAGCGGCGCTCCTTCTTATGTTTAGAGAGAGGCAGAAAAGGATGTTTTATGCTGCTCATACATAATACATATACACATTTCTGGTTAAATATACACAAGCACATATTCATATGTATGTTGTGAATGGGTTTGCCCCTGAGGCCTCACAGTATTACACAACATTAGAACAGTCCTTTGTGAAATAAACAGCACAGTCCTGGGAACTTGCGTCAGTCTAATCCAATAGCTCAACGGTGTGATCTCCAGAGGACTGTTTTTGAGAACAAATGTAAACTTCTGTTCTACGCTCGACACTCAACTGGGCTACAACACACTTCTGGGACAGCCGGGGCTCTCATCGTCTCATGAGGCCTGACGTACGTATACATCTGGGGACCAGTGTGCAGGGGTTTCCATATAAATATGTTGTCGGCCTTCATTTCAGAGATCCAATCAAGGACTGATTAAGGACCAGAATACTGAGAAAATGCAATGAGCTTCAATTAAGCAGGTGATGGAACAGCTGCACCCGAGTGCCAAGAGTCAGGATTGAGAAGCATCGCTGTGGAGCGGCGTGTTTGGCCGTGAGCACCTCTTGTCCTCAGAGCGGCTACACATCTTGTGTGGAAAATGCCAGAGTCCCCTCTGGGATTATTTTGAGCTAAATGGTCTGGATTTAAGATTGCTGCTGAGTCTGTGAGGGGATTTCATATGTGCAGCATGAAACCAAGTGGCAGTCATGGTCTCATTATACATTTAAATATCACGCCTGCTAAAATGACTGACTAAACAAAAGTTTTTACTAATTATTTATATATATATGGGAAAAAAAAGACTTCCACAGCAATCTGAATCGGACGCAGTGCAGCATGAAAAGTTGTGGGTGGGTGTGAAGTACAGCAGCAGTCAACTGTGGCTCCTTTTACCAGTGATGGTGATCAGCCTGACAAACAGCTTTGTGTGACAGTGCTTACTGAAGAATGATATCCAGGGAAAAATATTACAAAAAATACACAGGTTGATGGATGATGTTAGGACTTATTACACTATTTAAATAAAAATCAGTAATTTTCAGATTATGTTTGATTATTTTACTGTTTTTCTCTGTTTATGAAATACAAAAAAAAATATTATAAATTACTAAAATGCCATTTTTTATTATTATCTTATTATTATCTTATTCTAGTATCAACATCTTTACATAAAAGACTTATAATACATTAACAAATTATAATAATTGCACAAGTAATATTTATTTTTTAGTTCATATATTGAATGGCTAAGTTCAATTTGAATTCTTAAAATAAATATGTAAGATTTAACACAATTACCATATTTTCTGGACTATTGAGCGCACCTGTCTATATGCCGCACCTGTCTATAAGCTGCTATTGAATTTATTCAAACAGTTTCATGTGGTCCTCTCTGACCGGGTCTGATGTGATGAGGCTAAATGTATCGGCGGCACGGAGCTTGTTAGCTTGTAAAAAGCTAACGAGCTTCGTGCTCCCGATACATGAGCCACACCGGTGTTTAAGTTCAAAGTGTTGGAAAAAAAGTAGCGGCTTATAGTCCGGAAAATACGGTAATTGGGATATGGAGTGGTAGCAGTGAAAAACTATTGCTGAATTTTTGAGCACATTTAGGAAATCATAGATTTAGGACATGAAAACAGGCAAAATAAAAAAGCTTTAGTTCGTTAACGGTGAATCGTATCGCTGATGTTTTCCTGATGAAATCTCGTGAACGCCCTCTCAGGAAGAAGGTGTCACAGCCCGACAGGATGCACTGACCGCTCTGGAAAGGATTGCGTGATTAAGTGAAAATGGGAAATTAGGCGTTGTGGAAAAGTTTCTGTTGGTCTTTGGACAAAAGGTGGCAGGCCGACTGACTAACTGTGTCTCCCTCTCTCTCTCTGTTTTTATTTTTTTTTACTGCCTCTGTCCAGACTGATTTGGCGTCCGCCGTCACCGCTGCTTTGATGAAGGTCCAGCGGAGCTCTGAGGCTGACCTAGCTGCTCAGCACCGTGCCCAGTGTGCAGAGAGGAGGGGAGCAGCGCTGAGACAACACTGCTGGTTCTGCTCCCATGAGCTGGGGAGACACTGCTAGTGCCGACACAACACAACTAAAACCACGTTATTTAATGCTAGATATTAAACTTACTGTAGAGGAGTTGCTTCTGATAAGAGTCACTGGAGTTCAATCTGTATATCTTGTAATCGAGGTCCAGTGGCTGTGTGTATACTTGTAAGCCACTTTTCTGAATGAATTTTAAAACATCTTCAAACATCAAAGCTGAAGTTGGTGAGATGTATCCTCGGTGTTATCTAATAAGCTAATCCATCCGATTTAACTGGAAACATAACCTCGCAGCTGATTGGTGCACAGATGTGATGTCATCTTTTCTTATCCTGTAAAAACCAGTAAGAAAAAGACCACAAACCAGAACTGCTCTAAATTTGGGAGAAAGTCTGATCCTCTGATTGAGCGAAGACATTTTCAGAGACTTTAAAGGTGAATAAGAATTTACCACCACATCACTTGTTCTGCCTGATTGCTGTGGGACACCAACGTCTATTTGTGGTGTGAGGACAGATGATTAAAAAGGCTCCAGTTTTGAACTCGCCAGTTACGGGAAAAGAAGCAGGGGGACTGAGGCTGAAGTCCGACTTGTAGTAAACCCGGCCTGCGTGAGTCACCCTGAGAGGACGGTTTGTTATTTATAGCTGCGGCGTGCAGGACGGTGGAGGTGGTCGACCTGCAGCCTTCAAGGGCTCTGTGGTTAAACTGCAGTGTGAAAACTGTGTATGTGAAAAGACATTTGAAGTGTGTGAACGTGTGTGTGTGTGCTTTGCTGTACACTATCATGACTGAACTACACCAGTGTTTCCTTATAATATGGGAAAGCATTAAATAGGCTGTGTACAGTATTATTATAGTTGAATTTTATAGAAGATTTACAATATTTTCTCATAACAATTTAACTCAACATCAATTATCTCAGCCAGGTGAGTTGTCTGTATATATAGAGGCACTTAAATATTATTAAATGGAGTCATTGAAGTTAAGAAACTAACCTACTGTGTTGTTTTTCTGTTTTTTGAGCAGTATTTGAATTTTTCTGTAAATCTGATGAGTAGTTTTCTGTGTAAGATGAATCTGGATCAGCACCAGGTTGAAAAATAAAAAACTTTATCTTCACCGTCTGTGAGTAATCAGGTGTTTTCTTAGTGATACCACAAACACGCCTGGATTCTTCGGACATTGCTGGGTGGTGATGTATGGAGACAGTGGGTGGTACGATAGGCTCACCAAGGACTTACACAATAGGAAACTCATTTCCTCCGCAGCCCACTGCAGTGATTTTTGCATTTCACTCTCAGATCCTGCGAGTGGTGTAACGCTGCCTCACCACGCCCGTTAAAGAAAAGAGAAATGTGACTAACCAACACAAATATTTAAAGCTCAAAATAGATTCAAATGAGCTTCACAGAAGTTGTTTCATGTGCCAAAATAAGATACTTGTTATTAAAATTTGATTAATTGAATGTGAACCACGATAACACGTTTTTTTCTCATAAACTTTTTTCTATGCTTTCTGAAAAACAAAACACAGATTAATTTGGCTTATTCTTTATTTTTTTAATAAATTGTTTTATTTCTTCTTATCATGTCCAATAAGCACCGTTTCCAGTTTCCACAAACTCACAAAGACAGGAAAGGGTGAGTACCCCTTTTGTTGAATTGTGACTTATTTTGATTATTATCCGTGTTTAAATAATTTGCTAATAATGAAAACAGTGGAGGCTTATCTTTAGGAAACCTCGTGCTTTTATTGTGATAGTGCCAATCGTTTGTTTATATTTCTAAAACCATTTTTCAGCGAGATAAGAATTGATTTGATGCCTTTGAAATGCAGTTTTGCTTTGCACCACTAGGTGGCGACATTGCGTAATTTGCCTTAAATTATTCCTTCACCATTCAGACTCGCGCTGGGGACAGTTTCCCCACCTCCTCTCCACTGTACCAAATATAATAGACATTTGTAAATAAGCACATGGCATAATAACACACACTCACTTCCTTGTTTGTGCCTCTCAGGGGGATAGTGAGCGTCTGTACCTGCGTGCGTCACGTTGTGGTTGGTGGGCGATGCAGGGTGGGGGGCTGGGTGTGCCAGACTGTGCAAAACTTAAGCTCTTAGCACTTTCAAAACCACAGATATAGCACATCCCACAGGCCACGCTGCTCTGTGAGCTTCATGCAGCTCGTCCTCACCACTAACTAAAAGCTCATTTCTCTTTTTTTGCTTTTCAGTCACCAATCCAGTGCATTTTGTAGTTTAATACCAGCTGTAAATCACCTTCCTTTGAAAACTTATGATGGTTTTTAACGAGGATGAAAACCTTATCAGATGATCATTGTGGTTACAGCCACAAAGTCTTAAATTCACAGTCAAAATCAAGCTCAGTGTTATCTAAGTTATGTTACTGCAGGCTGGATTTGAAGGAAACTTGTGGTCAGTAACAACAACAGGTTTTCTCTGCTTGTGATTTCCCAGTATGTTCCCAGTTTTGCGCTGTGCTCTTTTAATATATGACAAATAATACGTTCCTTTGTCTATGAAGCTATTTTCTGAAGTGGTTACAAACGTTATGACCTTTACATCCAAATTTCACTGTGAGACGTTGTGGAAATTTTTGGTTCGGCTTGTTTCAGTCTGAACTGAAAGGTGTCACTTCCTGGATTCAGGGTGGGGAAAACGTGGTCTTGTGACGACCTCAAATCAAAGCATTTCATTAACATGTCTGCTCCAAACATGTGCTTCAACATAGTAGATGAATAAGTAACCCAGATTTGATCATTTGATATGTGTCTGGATTTTTTAAAAAGCTGTTAAAACAAATAAAGTTTCAATCTCCAACCTGCAGTTTAGCAAATGATACTAATGATGGAGCTTATGATGCATGTCCATGTAGGAGACCACATTCACTTATATCTAATTTAACAGTGACAAAGGTGTGGAAACATTGTGAAGTGGTGCAAAATAAAAGCACTGAAATTAATAAGTTTAAAATCAGTCGAGGCCTGTAAATAAACCCTCCTCTCCTTTTTCCTGTCATTTGAAAAACAGGCTTGAATAAGTTAAAGGTGACTAAAATAAATAAAAGATGTGGCAAATGTCACGTTAAAATTAGTGCAGAAATCAACACATACTCCAAAACACAGCAAAAGTAAATATAATAAATTATGCCACAGTAGTTTTTGTTCCAACTGGGACAAAAGAATGAAAAATATATAGATTGACTCATCAATTATGTTCGTATTTTTGCTTGTTAGCTTGATAATGACGTCAGCTGAGCTAGCATGCTAAATTAGCTTGTTGATAGTAACAGCTAAATGAAAAGTCAACAAACCAAACTAGCTTCCTATCAAAATGTCGCAGTGCACCAGCGCCTCACAGAGATGTCAGTGGAGTTAGGGTTTCATTCTGATTAAACATAAAGTAATGATTTAATGATTTATATTTTCCACTGTACACTAATATCAGCCTTTGTTTTTCTGTTGGTGTAACGTGTGGTTTCATTTTGCTTCCTGCTCTCGTCTCCACCACCGAAGAAGAAACGCTTCACAGTCAGAGGAGGTATTTGCACCGGATGCATGCACTGTTACCTGTATAGGAAACCAAACTATTCACCTGTCAAAGTGTTGCATTGTGCACACTCACCCTTACACACACCCACACATTTTGCACTCAGATTAAACAATAGCGGTTTCCCATAACAAATTTCACTTCTGTATTATTAGGGTTTTATTTACAGGAATTCAGAAATGGAAATCACACACAGCAGACACATATTAAATAAAAATACACAAAAATAACACAGCTTAGCCTCATTTAACACACACATCATTATTATTATTAGTCCTAAATCACAAATTGAGCTTTGCAGATTGGTTTCAATGCACAGATGTTAACACTACGGGTCATTATCATAAATATGAACGCTGCGTGAGGCCTCATGGGAAGGCTGGAGAGTCGGATCCATTGTCTTCCTGCATTTTCCTGCACAATGAAGATGAGATTAGTGACTACGATGCTGTCTGAGACTGAGGAATGAACCAGTTACTGCATGTAAAAGCCAGAAAGTCTCACCTTTACAGCCCTGGTTTGCTGTCACACACATAGTTATCACTATGACGACAAACACCAGGACTCCAACACCACGGTACACGAATGGCCAGAAAGTCCTCGGTGCTGTTGGACTCTCTGTCAGAGTAACCTCTTGAGAGTAACCTCTAATCCTATTATCTTGGTTCGTGGACACCTCTATTCTTCCTTCTAGTGGTGGCAAAAGCACAATACATCAATTCATGTATTATTACTACTACTATTACTACTCTCTGTTCAAAGACGATGCTTAGTTTTTAGACTTATCAGGTCCTAAGAATCCCAAAAAGCTG
>OOFC01050021.1:22494-34074 GCA_900323345.1 Pseudochromis fuscus | reverse complement strand
TACATGCTGGGTACATTTAACACAGCAACATGGCCGTAAAAGTAACAAACTATTAGATAAAAACAACAAAATGCTGAGTAAAAGCATTAAAATGTGGATTGAAAACAACCAAACACTGGATAGAAATAATACAATACTGGATAAAAACAATAAAATCTTGCATAAAAGCTACAAATACTTGGTAAAAACAACAAAATGTTGCATAAAAGTAACTAGACACAGAGTAAAATTAACAAAATGCTGAGTAAAAACACTAAAATGTTTCATAATAAGTAAAAAATCTTGCGTAAAAACAACAAATTGCTGAGTAAAAACAGTAAAAAGTTGAATGAGAAACAAATGCTGGATAAAATTAACAAAATACTGGGTAAAAACAACAAACTGCTGAGAAAAACAGTAAAAGGTTGAATGAAAACAAGAAAATGCTGGACAAAATTAACAAAATACTGGATAAAAACAATAAAATCTTGCATAAAAGCTACAAATACTTGGTAAAAACAACAAAATGTTGCATAAAAGTAACTAGACACAGAGTAAAATTAACAAAATGCTGAGTAAAAACAATAAAATGTTGCATAAAAACTTCAGCATATTGGGTGAAAATAAAATGCTGCATAAAAACTACAAAATTCTGAGTAAAAACAATCAAATGTTTCATGAAACAACACAAAGCTTTGTAAAAACAACTAAATGTGGCATAAAAACTATAAAATTCTGCATTAAAAACAATAAAATGTTTCATAAAACAACAAAATGTTGCATAAAAACAACAACTGCTGAGTTTAAACATTAAAATGTTGGTTAAAAACAATAAAATATAGTATTATAAAAAATATAGTATTTCAAATCAGCTCAGTCTGTAGTTAGTCCAATATTTACCCAGTTCTGGTTAAAAACAACCCAGTAGGTTTTTAGTCTGTTGCTTTTCAGCACAAGATAAAAACTGAATGAAAAAGTTTTTTCAGTAACTGCATTTCCAGACATCATGCCAGGACAACAACCACACTACATTTAAATAATAATCATAAACTACTATCACATCCATCAACTTCTACGCAGCACTAATAACACTGATTTGAATTACAGGCCAGTATTGGTAAAACAATATATTGTTCTGGGGCTTGTGTGTTTGTGTGTGTGTGTGTGTGCTTGTGTTTGTGCTTTAATGGCAGCGCTCCTGTGCTGCCATAGGGAAAGTATGTGTGGAGCGGCAGCTGCAAAAAAGGGCCCTCCCAAACCCAGGCTGACGCGAAGTGACAGCTCTGTATATCTCTCACTGGCACTGACAGCTGACAGATGGATAGCACTCATACACCGCAGGAAAAAAAAAAAAAAAAAAAAGACAGGGAGAGAGCGGGGGAGTGTGTGAGGAGGGGAGGGATGGAGAGAGAAAGAAAGAGAGAGAGAAAGCCCCCAGGATGATTCGCCAGCATTGCTCTCTGTTCAGAGGGCCGGCGTTTGATTGAGTGCTACAGAGAATAATAAACCCTCCACTACCCGGTGCAGTGCCAAGCTTTCTCTCCCTCCTTATCTCTCGCTTTCCCCTCCCTTTCTCTCTAACCCCTCTCCTCCCTTAATTCTCTCCTTCTCTCCCCAACCCTTTTATTGTCGCCCCTCCTTTGGCGCTTTTGCTCTTGCTCCTTTATGCTACGCCTCCTATTCCCCAGGCCCATCTTCAACACCTCGTGGTCTATCTTTATGTTTTTCTCCCTCTCCGCTCTCCCTTTCACTCGTCCGCTATCTGCCTCTATCTGCCATCCCCGTGTATTTGTCTCTCTCTATCTGAGGTGTGAGAGACAGGGGTAAGAGGTCCCTGTCAAACAAACCAACAGTACTCACTCACAGCTATTCCCCTGTGTATCTGACTGTGTATCTGGATCTGTACAGTGCTCTCTGTTTCCACAACTACAGATACAGCAAGCATACATGCACACACACACACACACACACACACGCACGGCAGCTTTCACCACAGCGGGGGAACATGTGATCTGCAATACGAACAAAAGCATTATATCAAAGGCAAGTAAACATTCATTATGCTTGGAAACTGGTTGTGTGAGGATGAATAAACCCTTATGCAATTTAATTACCCAATCTGAACAGTGTAGCAGCATAATTTGATTACTGCCCATTAATAATAATACCTTGTGAGAATCATAGCACTCATGGAAGAATATTAAAACACAACATCCTACTGTACTAATGTCATAATTATCATTTTATTGGTTTGTTATTGGAGTCGACGTTTATATATATACACTGCATGTATGTTACATCATCAGATCCAGTGGAATTGATTTTTTTTAGTTCAAAATATTAAGAATCAAAACTTCTAATAACCTTGATGTTATGTAAAAATACTCTGGCATTGCTAGTCTTACGAATCATGGATGAATAGTAACACAGTCCTTAAGGCCAAATGTCCACTGGCTCTGGCCAGCACTCAAGCTCCGGGAGTAGTCACGCTATGTTTTGGCCACATTTGGTGTTCAGTTTATACAGTAGTAGAAATGCAGCAGCAGTTTGTTTGCTTCTGTATGCAAAGCTTCTAAAAATATTCTCCTTTTAATGACACGCATTTGTCAGGAGATTCTGCAAAAATGTGCTCCAAGAAATTGCAGTTTAAAGTTGGGCCAAATTACACATTAGAACATGTTGTTCCACAAAGTACAACATTCTGGAGGTGAGTTTTTTTTTTCTCTGGAGACTTCATGTCCAGTCCAAGAGAAAACACACATAGTCACAGCAAATGATTTTGTTAGGATGAGACGAATCATTTAGAGTTGAACACCTGACAGTTCGACTTCAGTCAGAGCTGATGGGTGTGGTGTTGTTGAGAAGTGGTTGTAATACTAATGCATGTTTACTGTACACTGTGTTAAGCGAAAGCAGATCATGTTGGAGCACACAGTACAAATTAAAGCACGTCTTCTTTCAGCTCCATGGGATAACACAGCCTGTTCCCCCCAGTAGAGATGAGGAGATGATGCACAGTTCATAATCTGCACAGTAAAAGTCAAGTCGTGACGTAAAACGTGATGCACGCACACAACTTTTTCCTGTCATATAAACAATGCGTTCTTATCAGGCTGAACTTTACACCATATCTATGGATGAAGGTTTGGCACAAATCAACCCCCTCTTTGTCCCTCCCCTCACTCTCCCCCCGTCCTCCCCTTCTCTGCTGCTTTTATTCGGGAGTGTGAAGGAGAGGATTAGCAGTGGCTGCTGGAAGGGAAGATGGGTGTAGGGAGGGAGCGATGGAAAGGAGGTAGAGGGTCGTATTAAAGAATTAAAGGTGTGTGTTTGTTGTTGTTTTTATTTGCTGTTGTTGTTGATGTCCACTGCATAGCGGAGACATAAAATGGACACCTCTGTGTTGTGGTGCCCATGTGAATGTCGCCGTTCATCCTTCCTGTGTGTGTGTCTCTCTCTGTCTGCACACACACACACACACACACACACACACACACACACACACACACACACGCACACACACACACACACACACAAGTACGTTCAGTTCCGCTCTATTTTCCATCTCCTCCATGAGGGTTAATCTGTGGATGTGTTCCAGTGCCCTCCTTCTCTTCTTTCTCTGTCTCTTTTCCCCCTTCCTCCTCCTCCTCCTCCTTTTCTTTTCCCCTCTCATCCCTCCATCCCCTGGGTCTGTAGACGGCCTGTTTCCCTGCATCCCAACATTGAAGGGAGAAGCTAAGAGGCTGCCTGGCTGCTTGGCCGGCCGGCTGGCATGGAATTGAAAGATGTTTACTAAATAGCCCCCATGTCCCTGCGCCTGGCATTTAGTAGTCAAGACTCTGCTTGCCTGTTACAGCAAAATATGAAGGGAAAATGACTCATAGCTCGCCGCAGTGACATGCGGCATGCATTGTGGGCTCTGTCAGGGCCCGGCGTTCACAGTTTTCAAATGTTTGAATAAGTCGTTTCAATTAGCGCTCGGTCTTGAAATATGTTTTGTAACCTCGATTTATCCAGGGAGCATCATTTTCACTTCCTGCAACACCCTGATTAACATTCAGCGCGACAGATATTCACACCGGATCCCACTTTAAGAATAAAAAAAAAAACCAAAAAAAAAACAGCGCCTCCTAGTTGCTTTGGGAGGCAGTGTTATACTGTACACTCACTCTGAGTGGATGTAATATTAATGATTTGTTGAAAGGTACATTTTTGTGGTCATTTCTGCAGCAAGGGCCTCTCATAAGCTCTGTCTCTATTTTACTTTCACACACACACACACACACACATACATGCAACCTCAGACCTCCCCATCTTCCTGGCTGTGAGAGGGACAAACCAGGCTCATCATAAATCAAGATGATGAATCCTGATCATAAGTCAGTCAGGCTGGTGTCACAGCCAGCAGGCGGAGACATGCCCTCCGACGACAGGGACACCGGTGACACCCATCACCTTCACATGTCACCCAGCTGAGACACACACACACACACACTCACATCCATAGACTACTCTGTCCGCTACCACTCGCTCTCTTGTCCTTCAAATATCCCGCCAAGGACGTGGACCCAACAAACACACACACGCCATCAGGTACACACATATTCTCCTCCAGAATGAAGCTGTTACACAGGCAGCACTGGACAGAAAAAGATGACTACATTCAGTCCTTTTCAAGACAATTTCAACGGTGTAAGACTAAATTGGCCTCAGCTATTAGCCTTGGCCGACCCTCATTAACAGATCGCCATTGATTCCTCCCAACGAGCTGTTTACCTAATTAAAACCCGGAACCTCACATTGGTTTGCCTAAATAAATATGTCTATTAAAATATCACTTCTGCACGTCCAGACAGAGGCGAGCGGCGGCTCATTGCTCTGCCAGGCTTTGTGGGAAGACGTGGAGTTAAATCACGCTCGGAGAGGCGGGTGTTTGACAGACCTGGTCCTTGTGCCGCTTGTCACGCACATTTGATATTTTGATAGCTTCCCATTAGCCCCTGGGGTCCCAAAACCATTTTAGATGTTTATCGGCAAAGCGCTGGGGGTTAATTTCGTGTCTCGTCAGAAGCGCCGGCAAAGAACGGTATCGCACTGTCACCCATCGTGGCCCATCGCCGCAATCGGCCGGCTTATCAGGGAGAGTTGTGTTACACTGACTGACACATGACAATGACCCTGGTGACTCTCTGTGGGCTGATAGCATCTGGGTTTTCTTTTCGCTACTCTCCCGCTCCTTTCCTCCTGCTCCCCCCCATCTTTCTCTGTGACTGCAGGCAATGGAGAAATTGGGACTTTGTCTCTGGGGAAGTGGAAAGAGTAGGAGGGAAAGTGTATGGTGTCTTTGAAGGAGTGTATTACTCACGCACATGCACAGATAGTACACACAAAGCAAGCCCCTGTAAGCTCTGTGCGCGCACGCACACACACACACACACACACACACACACACACACACACACAAAGTCGCTCTGACTGAGCAGAGTGTGTGTGTGCATGTGTGATAATATGCATGCCTATCTCTGGCCATCCAGTTTTATCAGTGACAAAAAGGTATTGGTTTCACTGTTTGGTGTGGAACAGCATGGAGCCACAGGGCATGCCTGCTCAATAATCTGCTAACACACACACACACACACACACACACACACACGAACGTACATGTGCGCACACAAGTTCATAAACACAAACCAATATGCATAAGCATGCTAAACACACGCAGGTAGCACATGTGCGTGGTGCACACAGAAGTACAAAAACAAATCAACCTGCGTATTTAAAAAATATGCACACACACAAACACACACGTGCACACACACACAAACACACACAGTCCACTCTGGCTGTCCATCAACAGTCCCAGTCGTTTCCATGCTCCCCTGTCCTCCATGAGACATGGACCAGTCCTTTTTTCTTCCCCTCAGCTTTAATCCCCTATTTCCTTTCAGCTGCTGGTACTGATGTGGAGTTTATCTCCACTCATTCACACACAGTGTAGTTTGAATTAGCTTTTATTTATGTGACTGATTTCATTTACAATACAGCACAACTGAATGGTGATACAAGTATTCACTTATTTATTTATTAATGGTAAAGAAACAACACAGGGCAAGACCGTTTTGTAGAAAACTAAAAAACTACAGCTTCATGACAGATTTGCTTTACAACATAAATAAGGGGGATGGTTGAAAGCAAGAGAAGTTTAAAAGGAAAGTTTTTGACACTGGCAGATGGTTGAAAGACCTGTATTCTGAAAAATATTGCAACTATTTTTGAACAAGTTCCTGAGATTTGTGTTTCCCAACCCATGATAAATCTACAGGGGCAATATGATTAAAGAGATGAGACAGTAAATACAAAATTACTCAAAATTAATTTGATGTTTTCTTCATACTCCTTTTGAGGTCAGAAGTCAGTAATGTAAACTTATCTGTGAAGGAAAAATTACTTTTTGTTAGATTAGTTCATCAATCATGGCAGCACACACCAAGAAGATTGGGAAGCATCGGCCTATATCTGTTTCTTGTATTTCTAGTATTCACATCCAGACAGTTGACCAGTGATACAGTCCACTAATGGGCCAAAGCATTGTAACCACTCACAGATGAAGTGAAGAAAATCCAGAGTTTGGTAAGTGGACGGTCAGTGATGTGCAGGTAAGGACCAGAGCGACTATGACAAGGGTCCAATCATAATGATGACTGTGGTGGAGCATCTCCAAAAACATGGTGGATGCTCAGAGTCAGAAGTGGTGAGTACCCACTGCCAGTCCTCCCAGGAGGTTCGGGGCCTTGGACGGAGTCTGATCCACGGCAGATCCACCGTACAAGTCACGCCTCTTCAAAGATCTGCTGCACCACACACCCTCAGAGGTCTGGTGGAGTTCATGCCTCAGCGGGTCGGAGCGAGCTGTTCTGGCTGCACACGGAGGACCAACAGCAGGGGAAGTCATAACGCTTTGGCTCATCGGTGTATTATTGCTGGATTGATTTAAATCAAAGTAATTCCAGTAATTCATACATTCAGTCCTATAATTTTCCTGTTGGACTGCAGTAATACTGAATTGTGTTGCTCACAGTAAACTAGATGATGCATTTGTGAATATCTGCACAAGTGAGCAAGGCAAAAGGCAAATGTGTGTGTGCGTGTCTGTGTGTGTGTGTGTGTGTAATTCTTTGGGCGCCAGCCATGTCAATCAGCCCCCTGCAGCGCAACTGCCCTTCACACTTCTGTTTATCTGCTGCTGCTGAGGACTGGGAAGACTGATAAGAGTACATCACTCCCTGTCTCCCTCACACACTCTCTCTCTCTCCCCCCGTCTCCCTGTCTGTCTGTCTGTCTCTCTCTCACACATTATGCACAAACACACACAGATTGTTAGTTGTCCCTTTTAGCGGTCTTCATCATCAGTCAAGTTCATCCAGGGTATGTTTCAGCACCGTCATAAAGCGCATCGTGTTGTTTGAAGCGAGACCTGCTCATTGTTTAATATTCACCCCCCGACGTTCACCTTTCCTTCGTCTGTTTCACCAAATCTGATGTTTATTCTGTGTATATTGAGGACGTATTGATTCCAGCAGAGCACTCATGTTTATTCCTCAGATGTTAGGGAAATTATCACAGCGATGTATCTAATGGTCAAGGAGAGACAATTTTCTTGGATTTCAGTTTCAGGCTCCATGTGTGTTTGAGCTGTTTCAGATTGTGCCCTATATTATAATCAAGGATCAGAATCCATTTTCCCTATCAAAGCGCTTGCCGGCGGCGATGTTGATTAGCACAAGCCCCCAAAATGTTTTTTCCCTTTTTTTTTTCCTCCCTCGCCGCCACCTGAAATGTTCTCTTTTCATGTCTGAAGGCCGGCGACTGCGAGGCTCCACATTTCCTTGGAGACCGGCCATTGTTACCATGGTCTCTGGACATTATTGGCGGCCATTGTGCCACCCATGTACACCTGTCACTCAAGGATGGAGAGGCCACTCTGAGCACACAGATACAGGCTGCTGGGCTGCATGTGAGGATGTGCCGAGGGTTTAGTGAGTCCATGCGTGTTTATTGAGTGGGTTGAGTTTGCACGTCTGGGTGTGTGTGTGTGCACGCAAATGTCTGTGTGTGTGTCCTCACTCAGTCAGCCAGCTGAGTCTGCAGTCAGTTTACGTTTGACTGCAGGGCAAAAGCTCGAGCAAGAAATGAATTCTGACTCGCCGAGCGCCTCACATAAATTCCTTTTCTCATATTCCGACACAAAAGACAACATATCTGCATTGCATTAGCCCTGGGACTCCTTTCTCATTCTGATGATGATTTAGGGATGTTGAGATCTCCCCATGAACATCAGAGCCAACCCAGAGAGAAACAGTAAGACTGAGATAAAGAGCAAAGACACACTGAGAGATGATTTTAGGTGTGGGTGATGGAGGGCGGGGGGGTAAGAAAGGAAAAGAAAGGATGAAATGATATTTAGCTTTTATATGCAGCTAAGAAATATATGTATTTATATTGTTTGCTAACGTTTGGAGTGTAACTGGTGGACATCTGTGGAGCTAAACACTCTAATATTTTACTGTCTGTTAATATAATCGGTCTTCAGATCTACAGTATGTCACTTTTTTGTCCTATTTTACACTAAAGTCTCGTCTGAATAATACATTTCAAAAGTGTACTTCTATCTGCAGCAGTCACGTATTGATTATTTTCATGTATTGTCACATTTTATGCACTCTTTCCTTCAAACAAAGCTCACAAAACCAAGCTGCATTTAAATGGGAGACATGGATAGTCCATTTTCTCTCTCGCACACTCTCGTCCTTGAGGTGTACACAGTGACAAGCTGGATAATGTTTTCTTTTGACTGAGGTGACAGCCCTCGATTACCATTCGGTCCCAGTGATGCTACTGTCTCAGACATGGAGTGAGAGGAAGTAAGATGTAGAAACAGACATGAGTGATTTTAGTTTCTTTTTTCTTTATGTTTTTTTTTTTTTTTTGGAGCACCTGTTGTTTGTAAAGGTCGTTTGCGTGTCAGGAAGATATTTCAAAGAATGGAAAATACTGTATGTGCTGAGCTTGACACATTCATAGAGGAAATAGTCGGTGGTCACGAGAGGGCCCATTTTCTATTTTTGCATGTTTTATTGTGGAAGGTTTCTCACTCCTCACTTGTGTTTTAAAATGACAGCATGCATTGTACTCGTGTGTTACTCTGAAAAGGTGCCGTGCTGCTCACCCGACTGATATGTCAGTACACTACAATATTTTTGTGATGACAGTTTCATCATCATTTCGGAGTCAGCGGAAGAAATGATGTGATTTGTTTGTTCGGGTACAAATTGCACTGCATGTCATATGAAAATCAATTAAAATATCGATCATAAATTTAAATACTGCGAGGCTCAGTGGCATATAATTTATTCTACAAATCTATACTCATGTCTTGTTGGGCAATAGATTATATGGACAAAGCTAACGTGACGTCTCCCACTGGCTTTGGGAGTTTTGAAAGCAGGAGCTCGGTATTTGAATGTCGCCATGTTGGTTGTTTGGAGCCAGAGGTGACCATATTTGGATATGAAAGGATGAGTGAGGAGGCGGGTCAAACTCCTAAATTCTCATTGGAGACCAGACCTATCAATCAAATTCGTCACGCCCCTAAATATTCCTTTTTTTGAAGCGTAGTATCCACTGAAATAGGATGCTTTTTTCAGATCTAGCACCAGGAAGGATTGGCTTAAGCTAATGACATCAGACTTGAAGTGTTTTTTAAAGCCAGCATCTAGTGGCCATCAGGAGTATTGCACTGTTTTTCACTTCCACATTGGCCCCATTGCCTCCTCCATATCCATATACAGTCTATGTCGCTCAATCCTGGTCCTCCAGAGCCCCTATCCTGCATGTTTTAGATGTTTCCCTCTTCCAACACAGCTGATTCACATGACCTGCTCATCTTCAAGCTGCAGAAGCCTGATAATGATCCTGATCATTTGGATCGCGGTCCCCAACCTTTTCTGAACCACGGACCGGTTTAATGTCGGCATTATTTTCACGGACCGGTCTTCAAGGTGTGGCAGATAAATGCAGCGAAAATAATATAACACGACCGGTATAAAAACTTGTCCTCTTATCCTTTGCAAAGAAGCTCTCCAAAGACGTTTGTATTTTATACATTTTTGCTAGTTTGTGGGCGTATTTTTTGGCTAACGTATCTGACGTTATACGTGATAGGTGACACATTATATCACGTGACCAAGACATGCGGATTGACGTGTCAAGAGGCACTAGCAAAAGTTAAGTCGAAGAGAATCCGGTCGTTCCTTTCAAAATAAAATGTCTTTCAGTCTCTAATAGTCAATGCAACAGAAGTTATATTTTTATGTATTCTTTCTGTTCGGCCCGGTAACAACTGCCCCACAGACCGGTACCGGTCCCTGGCCCGGTGGTTGGGGACCACTGCACTAAAACATGCCGGATAGGGGCTCTCAAGGACCAGGATTGAGCACCCCTGGTCCATGTGTTGGGCCCAGAGTTTGACTGTGTCACTCGGCTAATATTGAACATCATCTCACTCAAAAAGAAAATGTAAATTGCATGTCGTATCCACACTTAAAACTTTGACCTTTCCATTCTGTAAAACAATAAACTGGTTGGCCCTAAGGGTGACCGCATCACTGGGGCTTGACTACATGCTCACTGTTGTCTTGTTATTATTGCCATGTCTCGGGCACAGTGAAAGAGTTGTCATTGAGGAAGGTTTTAACCTTCATTTGGCGCTCCGGGGGTGGAGGCGGTGGTGTGTCGGAGGGTGGGGGTCTCAGTGTATCTGTGTGCAAGTGTATGATGGAGTGTGTGTGTGTGTGTGTGTGTGTGTGAGGGAGGGGGTCTCTTGGTATTAGAAAGAAAAGGGTAAGATGCAGGTGTGAACCTCTCATTATCGAGTGGCATGTGTCCTGTCACTCATTCATTGTTACTGGCCATGTTCACATCTGAGCTCTTTCACATTACTCATCCTCTGTTTGCCCCACCTGACCTCTCCTGCAGACACACACACACACACACACACACACACACACACACACACACACACACACACACATACGTCTGTGCTAACTGACACATCCAAGCACTCGTTCCCTTATGTTAATGCTCTCCCCAGACACTGTCACAACTCAATCTCCTCAATTGTAATCTTTGACTTAATCCTGCAGTGCGGGACGTCTGTCTCCCCCTGCTGGCAGTGAGTGTATTTACACAAACTGTGTGGATGTGTGTTTAGAGAGTTGGATCACTGTCAGGTCTCGAGCACTTCTAGCATTGGTGTAAATGATGAGCTGTCAGGCTCGAAAGAGGAAGTTGTGTGACCAGTTACTTGGTATTTTAGCCTTTATTAACAGCTGAAGAAGAATAACCTGTGACCTGTGTAGTGAGGAATCCTAACCACTGGGCTGCAGGACGTCCTTTCTGTTTGGTCAGCTCACTTTCAAAATCCCCCCAAACAGCACAAGAAACCAGCCATACATCAATACCTGTTTTTGTTCATCAATCTGTGTGTGTGTGTGACAGGGAGAGTGGAGGAGCTGGGTGGATGTGCACTTTGAGATCTAG
>OOFC01050021.1:8767-18908 GCA_900323345.1 Pseudochromis fuscus | reverse complement strand
CTCTTTTTTTTTTTTTTTTTTTTTTTTTTTTTTAAAGTTTGCATGTTATTTGCTTAACAGTTGGATTCGAACGGGGGGCACGGGGCAGTTTGCATTTGTTTCCACAGCCCTGCTGTCTCTCGAGCTGGCTCGCTGCCTTCCTGGCTCATCAACACCAGTCGGACAGACAGACGATGATGATGACAGTCATCAGGGATGTAGCAGCCTTCCGCCCGTCCATCCGACAGTGGAAGCGAGAGGAACAGGTGCAGAAAATCGAGAACAAAGAGGAAGGAGTGAGGAGAGAGATTGATCAAGAGAGAGGACAACAAAGAGACCTTTCTATATACCTGGCAGTCATGTCTTCCAGGTTATGTTGGATTGAAATCAAGGTCAGAAAGACGCAGTAAATCCAGGTGTAAAAGTGCTCAACACTGGTCTGATTAACCAAACTAATCCTCAACTTTAGAGGTGGTCACTCATGTATTTGGCCTAGTTTAATATCATAATAGCAAAAGTAACCTTGTTGGGTAAAACTTTCAAAAAACATCAAATACAAGATACTTTATTGTCATTTGAAGCATGTAAACACTGTATATTGATTTATCCCATGTTGTAACAGTTTGATATAGAGAGCACATGTCATGATTCCATGTATTTTAGTTGGTTTTGATTGTGGTTATGTTTTCTTGTATTTAGTGTTGTCTTGTTTTCTTCTGGTTTCAGTGGTTATTTTGGTCTTTGTCTCGTTCTGTTTCATGTCCTGTTATAGTTCATGTTTCATGTTTCCTGTTTTATTTTGATAGCTTTGTCCCGTGTGTTTGTGCTCAAGCCTTGTTTCCTGTCACACCTGTGTTGATTGTCTGGTCTGCCACAGCCTTCCCTGATTGTCCTCTCCACCTGTGATCCATTGACCCTCGTTACTCCAGTGTATTTAACCTCATGTGTCTCTTTGTCCTGTGCCAGTTCGTTGTAGCCTTAGCTCACGGTCCAGCCTGAAGTTCATGTTTCACAGTTTTTGTTTCTTGTATTCATAGTCATAGTGTTTTCTGTTTTGTTTTTTTGTTTTTTTATCTCTGCCTGCTGTTTTGGATACCTCTGTCCGAATTAAAATAACTTTAGATAAACCTGCTCTCGCCTTGGTGTCTGCATCTGGGTCCTGGTTCTTAGCCTGGTGCCTGACAGCCCACAGTTATGCTATGCTAACATGCTAATAATAATAATACCTAAAAAAGAAAGCCTTTTTTTCGTCATTGCTGCACACAGTACAAACACACACGACAAAATGGCATTTACACCATACAAACACTGGGCCCCCTCTAAACAATCCACACACACGTGCATAGAGAGGGGATAGGGTGAGGATGCTGCCATTGATCCAGCACACCCTGGAGCAGGTGGGGGGGGTCGGTGCCTTGCTCAAGGGCAGCTCGGTAGTGCCCTGGAGGTGGACTGGGCCTTCTCCAGCCATCAGTCCACACTCCGTACTTTATCCAGGCTGGGATCTGAACCAGCAACCCTCCGGTTCCCAACCCACTGAGCCACTGCCGCCTCTGCTATTGAGAGAGTGTAATGTTCATCACGTTTACCATTGTTTCAGGATGTTACAGTAAAATATTTTCTAATATTAAGATGGCTGAGGCTGGTGGATGGATGTATTCGACCTCGAGCCAAAGTGTTGACTGGATTGAAACTTTATGGTGACGCAATAAAGAGACAAAGTCACAAATTCCCAATTCATCTCGTCCACAACATCAAAACAACTGAACAGTTTCTGAGATTTTACAAAGAAATCACAAATACAGTGTGAGATCAAACATCAGGGGTTCACCAAAGTTTGAAACCTTCATCTTCTGGGGACCACAAATCTTTGCACAACACTGTGTGTAAAGTAACATCAAACAGACACACACTGTGATCCATGCAGCTGTGGTTGAACAGCAGATGTGGATGTTACACAGCAAAACTGGAAATTATATATTTTATCAGAATGATTTAAAACTGGTTTGTAAACTCATTCATACTGTTGTGCTGGAATAGTTTCTTTAATTATAAAACTGTCAACGCCAGACAATATGCGTGTTAAGAGCAATTTCTAATTAGGCAGTTTGTACATAAGGATAGTCAGATCTGTCAGAATAAAGCAACATTGTTTTTGAATGTAAGCATATAAAACTGTATCAAACTGTATCAATTCAGGGACATGTGTCTATACAACCAAAACAAGGATGTGCTATTGAAAATAATATAAGATTTGATCACACTGGTCCTTGTTTTGCTGATGTTTCTGATTTTAGTTGAAGCCGCTCTAATAAGAAATTTAACTTTTTAGGAAATCTCAGCAACACCTTCAACAAACATAAGATCTGGATCTTCAACTGAACTTTCCAAGAGTAACTAAGTGCACAGAGGAATCACACAAATCCTCACATACAGTAGACAGAGTGTGATGCAGTGCTGGGTTCAGATGAAGAAACTCATTTTAAAGTAAATTTATAAATCTATATTTATGCGTATCACATGTTCATTTTGTAACGATAACTGCTACATCCCTGATTTAGTGTTTCACTAATGGATTCAAATGCAAGAATCACAAATATTATATAAAAAGGCTAAAGAAAGATCAAAGATAGCTGATAAAAAGCCATAACGTCTGATGCATGTACAGTGTGCGGCTGGGAACTGGGAAAAACAAATTCAGACGTTTAACATCTCTCCGATGATCCCAAATTTTCAAAACATCTTCGCTGTTTAACATGTTTAGCATTCTAACTTCAAAAATCCCGCAGCTGCTCTCATATTGGCCGTGAGGCTTCAAGCGAAAAACCGTATTGATCGCAAAGTGAGAGGACTTGCAGAAGATAAATAAAAGGGAAAAAGAAAGGAGATGAGAGAAGAGAATCAGGAGATATATATGGCAAGAGAAAGAGAGAAAAAGAGAGACAGAGACAGGCCAAATAAACCAGGGGCAATATCTTCAGTATCTGGGGCTCTGTTCTGCAAGGAACACAAGGAGGAGGGAGGGAGGAGAGGAGGAGGAAAAAAGAGGAGAAAAGAGGAGGAGAGAGAAAACATCTTAGAGAGTGTGTACAAAGAGAATGAAAACACACACACACCCGAAGGCTGGGGTCACAGTCAGAATGCTAGAGAGGTGCAGCAGACCCGGCGGCTACGCAGGAACACCTCGCTCTGCCTTTAATATACCCTGCCCACCGCACAGATTTCAAAACAGATAGTCAAAAACAAAAATCAACGCCCCCAAACACACACACACACACACATGCCTCTCTCAAACGCAGCCTCTACCATGTACATAAACTCTGCAGCCCCCATGCAGATGTTGTGTAGTCTTGTTAGGTCGAGCTCAGAGGGTGGGAATGGGTAAATTCGACAACAATGGCAGCCTCTGGGGAATTGCAGAGTAGTCTCACACATACACTAAACTCTCTCTCTCCTCGCGCACCATACTCTCCCTATCTTGATCTCCCATACACACACACACACACACACACACACACACACAGAGGGAGAGCAGAAATGAAAGGTAAGCTTTTCTTACAGTTTCATGCATAATTCTGCCTTACAGCACCAAACATTGTGATGAATTTTCACAAGGCTGATTTCTTTCTTTCTTTTATTTTTTTTTCTTACCCCCCTCCTCTTCCTCCTTTTTTTTTTTGTTTTTGGTTGTGTATTTTAAGGCCACAAGGTGCCACGATGACAAGATAGTTGAGTTGGTTTGGGCAACAGCTTGTTTTCAATCAGGACATTTATGAGGGGTTGAATCATTTATGCGCCCGGCGTCCCGAGCGTATGACAGATCCCTTGGAAACACAAATTATCATGTTGACTTGCAACAAACACTGTGTAATTACATCATGGCCTGTCGAGAGGCATTAAGGAATCTTCTCCCTATCTCCAAAGTAATGAGACGCTAATGCAGCTACATATGACACAGTCATCGGCAGTTAGAAGATTCACCCAAATACCCTGCCACTGAATAATTATAAAACATCACAGTTTTATAGGTTGTGATATTAGAGAGTCTCCAGTATGTCGGTTCAATTTCAATAAAGGATTCAGTAATAGATTCACTATCAGGGACAAATGTCTCTGTGGCCTGCTGTTACATCTGGCATATCCCCTGTGTATCAGACCTGCCTCTGATTTCATTTATACATTTCTATTCTTAGGCGTGGAAGAAAACTGCTCCGGCTTTAAGTCCCATTTGAAATCCAACAGCTCCTGCCATGTAAAAGAGCCAGAAATGGGACAGTCCTCCTGCATGTGTTAGCACTCCACTTGATCCATCAGGCATCTATCTATTCACAGAGGTCTCTTTAGGAGCAGACCGCTCAGGGCTGTTTGCCTTCCCAATGTAAGTGTGAGAGAAATTGGGAGGGCCGTAGCCCTTAATGGTGTTGCCCCTCCCCAACCACCCCCAGCCTCCTATCCTTAAATCTGCAGGGAATAAAGAGTGCTGTTAAACCAAACTGGAAGACAAATGGTTTTGTTCAATGGGAAGCCGCCTCCATAAATCCCCACTTAATGCGGCGGAGGAAGGCTGAAGCAGAAACAGGTGAATTCGCCGCAGTGAGGGAAGCCATTCATTACCTCTCAGGAGAGAGGGGGAGCAGGAGAAGAAAAGACCAGGTAGATGGACACGTGGATGGACAAGTGGACGGATAGATCAATGAAGAGAGAGTTAAGGGAACACAGCTGTTTTCTGGTCTCTCAAGGCCAAGGCCGTATTTAACACAAATACAGGAAACCAGACAATATCTCTGGTTTGCTGGATATAGTTTTTAATTGATTTAGCATTTTTTTTTGGTTTTATAATCACTTGAAACTGCCAAATGAAAAACACTTTTTTTCTGGCAGAAGCCAACTTGTTGAAAGTGGTGATGATTATTAATATGTACCTGATCTTTCACAACAATACATGTCTTCAAAAAAACACTAAAGTTTCAATTTTGAAAGAAAAAATAAAAGAGCAAAAACTGGTACTTCTCTCAGCGTTCAAAAATCTAAATAATAGGCTTTGACAGAAACACTTAGTATGTATGATAACAGTGGTCTAGGAGCGATTTAGAGCCCGTGAATGTTGCCAAAGAGCTAAAAGTGATTCCTGTTCAATAATGTAATATCTGAGCACATGACCGTGGAAAGGAGATATTCTCTGAAGAGATGAGGCGAGGATAAGACAGGACGAGAGGCTATGAAGGGTGAGATAAGTGAAGGGGGGAGGTTGCGATGGGGATGGGGTGTTGGCGAAACAGTGGTACAGGAAAGAGGACTGGAGTTTGGAGTGAGCAGTAAGTGAGTTATATTTAAACCATTAGGCAGCTTATTCGCTCAGTACAAATGCAAATGAACCGGCATTATCATCACGGCCTCTTCCCTGGAAATCGACTCCCTCTGTAATACCTCGGCAGAAGTGGACCGGTCGTGAACCCTCCTCCTCTGCAGTGCCAGCTAGCCCTCAAATGGCCTACATAGACAGCTAGACGCACACACACATGCGCGCGCACACACACATGCAGAGCACCGCTCCTCTCCTAGGCACCCGCCCAAATCAGAGATCAAAGGCTGGATTTGTAAAGCTAATGGCTGCTGCGCTGCAGCCAGGGACAGGGAGTGAGGGAAGAGAGAAATAGAGGGAAAGAGGGCAAAACAGACAGCAACAGCGGAGGCAGCGTGACACAGACGCACAGAGGAAGAAAAAGTCTTTGTATTTTTAACATGCAAAATTACTAAACACCATGTCGCATGTGGACGGGCACTGCAAATGCCACACTGTTTAAAAATAAGGCAATGCAGACTATAGTGGGAGGTATCTCCAAAACACCTAGACAAACGCCACACTGAGGCGTTCACACTTTAACTTTTGCTGGGTACAGTTTTACTTTTAGGCAAAGTGATGAGAAACACATCCACAGATGGTGACTATCTCTCGCTCATCACTGTGTGGGATTGTGGGATTGATGGTGTTGAAACAGACCTTTCTCTTTGTCTCACACATGGCGCAAGTGCTGCTGCTATTCCCACAGTGCACTGAGGGGCCATTGAGATAAATGGCATGAATACAAGAAAAGGAGTGAAAAAAGAAGAAAGGAAAGGAGGAAAAATGTGTCTTTGCTTTACAGAAAGAGAAATCTTGAGCATTCAGTCTGCCAGTTTGTATTGTCCCAACATTTATAATGCTTTAAGCTTGTCAGTAGTGCTCTGTCACTCCCACTCATTACATTGAAATCCTCGCTGTCACGGGAAAAAACAACA
This sequence comes from Pseudochromis fuscus, assembly GCA_900323345.1. NCBI lineage: Eukaryota > Metazoa > Chordata > Actinopteri > Pseudochromidae > Pseudochromis > Pseudochromis fuscus. The sequence continues at coordinate 12,650 of OOFC01050021.1, read as the reverse complement.
AAAACAAAAACCAGTTTATCACGTGCGATGATTTGGTGATCACAGAGTCATATTGAGGAGCATATTTCACAGCTACATTTAAAAACTCCGCGTCGTGTATACTGAATCTCGTATATTAACAGCTCAATTCTTGGCGTACTGTTTCCAGTTCGCTCAATTAGGAGCCATTTTGGTGGCGAGCGGCTCGCTGACAGTGATGAGAGAGGAAAAGTAGCTCTTGCATACATTAGCAGTGGAACCAGGCCAAAAAGCTAGATTTCTCCTGATGACACCAACACTGTGACTTCATTATCATGACAATAAACAAGCAAAATGAGCAAAAATAAAAGTGTCAGAGCAGCAAAAAAAAAAACGTGCTGGTGGCTGGTTAGAGTCTCTGTTATGATGTCAATACCTTATTCAATGTGTTAATCAAGACAGCTGGTAAGTCTCAGTGGAGATCTGAAGGTTTTGTTTCTATTTTTCGACAGTAAACAAAGTGTATTTAAAGTTTTTTATCATTGTTATTTTAATGCCATAAACCGTCTTCGAAGATTCACTGGGATGAAGATAGCCTTTGAGTTTACCGTCACCCCCACCATCTTCACCTCACCCGTCCCTGAGACTCCATCAGTCATCATGATGGGGTGCTGAGGCCCCTCCATATCCCCGTGAGAGAGAGGATGAGGAAGAGGATGATGCAGAGGGATGAGGGCCAAAGCCGGAGCTCTTTGTCAGGTGACAAAAGCTTTCCAACACAACAATAGCTATCAGTCACTCCCCGAGCCTGTCGGATTATACGGATCACTATACGGCTGTGGTGGCATGTGTAGGTGTCTGTTTAAGGGGTGTGTGGGGGGGGGTTGTGGGGGTTTTAGAGGTAGAAGGAAGAGGGGGTGGGTATTGTAAGAAAAGCTGGTCATGGTTACAACCTGCTCTGCCCTTCAACACAAACAATCAGTAGCAGATCACTATCGTACTTACATAACAGACATAAAGCAGCAGGGCACGCTCACACCTCAGGGTTGCACTGGTGCTACTGGCTGGTTAGGGGTGTAACATAAACTGTATATAGAAATGTGTAATACTCCTAATGGCCACTAGATGCTGACTCCAATGAAAAATTTACCATATTTTCCAGACTATTAAGCGCACCTGTCTATAAGCCGCTATTGAATTTATTCGAATAGTTTCATGTGGTCCACTCTGATGTGACGACACTAAATGTATCGGCGGCACGGAGCTTGCTAGCTTGTAAAAAGCCAACGAGCTTCGTGTCGCCGATACATGAGCCACACCGGTGTTTAAGCCGCAGGGTTCAAAGCTTTGGAAAAAAGTAGGAGCTTATAGTCTGGAAAATACGGTATTTTAAATCATGAAATATTCAGACAATAATTTTTCCTACAACTCATTCTGATGTCGTTAGTGAAAGTCAACTGTTCTTATTACTGATCTGATGGTCTATCTAGAAAAAAAAAAAATCATAATTAATATTAATTATTATTACAATTAGAATTAGGCTTCAAAATTAACAATACTTAGGGGTGTGGTTAGTTTGATTGGCAGGTCTGATCTCCAATCAGATGAGCGCTTAACTCGAGTCCTATAGACATTGGATAGTGACCTCATGTTCAAGGGTCAGACCCGCCTCCTCACTCCTCCCTCCATATCCAAATATGGTCACTTCTGGTTCCAAACAGCCAAACATGCCTGCAAGCTAACGGGTGACATCACATCAGCGTCAACCATTCTATCAGCAGTTTATGATCACACCGTTTTGTGAAGTAAACTGACTGGTGGGAACCAAAAATCAATTAAGCATTAAACACCAGCAATTTTACAAACATCCATTATTACTGACACATTTTTTGGTCATTCAATTTTTTTTTTTTTTTTTTTGTGAAAATGCAATGGACATGGGCGAGCGGGGCATTGACAGTGACCTCCAGCTCCACTCTCTCTCAGGTCAAAGTTCAGGGTGAGGATGATACTAAAGGATCTGACTGGCAGGAGTGTGAGAGGAGGGGACAGGGGCTCCCGGTTAAAAAAAAAAAAAAAAAAATCAATGCATGGCCGGTGGTGGGTCTCCTTCTCAATCAGCCACCATGACAGCTGCTCCAGATGGCCACTGGGTAAGCTGGCTGTCAGGCCATCAGTATCATCATTACCCATAAGGCCCGGCGCGGTCAAAAGGTCAAGGGGTGGCCTCTGTAGATTTGTCAACATGAAACACCAGGGAAGCACCAAATATTTGTATCACTGTCAACGTGTGTGACATTTATCTATTTTTTTTTGTAAATGGCATTTTATAGTGCTCGCTGAACGCACAAGCAAAACACACCAACTCCAAAGCAGTGGAGCGGAAAGAGATAATTCATCATGAGAACGTTTCACATTTCATTTCTTTGCAGAGTGGTGCAAATGCTGCACGGAGACAACTGCTTATACACCATAGTTACTCTTTACTCTGGAGTCTGGGGCTGGGACACTCAGCTTAAACTAGGAGTAACAATCTGTGGGTGTACATGGTGGCTGGGGGCTCTGTGTGTCTTTGAACAGTAGATGACCCCTGTGAACTCAGCAGTAACACTGCCCTGATGAATCTGAGGTCACGGGGTCACGGCGGGGTCAGGGGGTCACAGAGAGGACTCCTGTCTGACCTTTAGCACTGTGTCTCACTGATAACCTTGCTGTGGAATGAGGAAGATGGCTGTTAAGAGAAAGTAAAATGGGATCATTAGCCCCTTTGGTCTTGAGTATCTTAGCTACAGTTGCCTTTTATCCCCACGTCGTCCACACTCAGAGAAATCCTGGTGACAATCAGGTAAGGAGATTGATATCACCCTCATATCTTTCCTTTCCAGCATCCTAGCACATCCTCCAGCTCACCAATTACATGTTTGTTCAATCTGCACAAAAACTGAACTATTTTTTTTGTGCAGAAATAAGCGACCGCTAAAGGTAGCTTTAACTTCCAAGAGCATGAGAGTGGTATCCATTTTTCATTCATCTCACTCTTAGCAAGAAAGCTAATAAGCATATTTCCAAACTTGTCAAACAATTTCTTCAAACCTTTGAGTCTCAGCTAAAACACTTAAAACGAACCAGCTCTGTTAATCAAAGAAAGTGTTTCTGTATGCAGCTAACTAGAAGTCCCAGTTCTGTGATCGTTAAACCCAACTGTAACGAGGCAATGCCCGTATCCTCCTCAACAAGCCTGCAATGCCAGTACACTGTAAAACATGTGAAACATTTAGTCCTGTCCTCTTACCTCTTTACTTTAATTGAAAGCCTCGGCAGCTTAGGGAGTATGAACTTGATTGTATGAGTTTTCAAATGTGAAACTTACAAGAATGGATGATGTTGACTTTTGCCAGGTCTGTATAAGTTCATTGAACTTGGTTCTTTAAGTTATATAATAAATAAAAGTAAAGGAACAAAACGATGAGAATATGGGGATGGGACTAAACCTGATCCTGGGGAAGGAAGATGTGTAAGATTTACTTCTGGATTTTATAACACGCTTGAATTTATCATTGAAATAACGTGCACAGTGGAGTTGAAACACATTAGAAATTGATATTATCCAAACTTATAATGGAAAGTCATACAAATGTGTCTCATTTTTGAATGGCAGTGGCTCAGTGGGACTTGGACTGGGACCTGGGTTGGGACTTGGGTTGGGACATGGGTTGGGACTTGGGTTGGGACATGGGTTGGGACTTGGGTTGGGACTTGGGTTGGGACTTGGGTTGGGACATGGGTTGGGACATGGGTTGGGACTTGGGCTAGGACTTGGGCTAGGACTTGGGTTGGGACATGGGTTGGGACTTGGGTTGGGACTTGGGTTGGGACCTGGGTTGGGACATGGGTTGGGACTTGGGTTGGGACTTGGAGGGTCACC
>OOFC01050020.1:0-16490 GCA_900323345.1 Pseudochromis fuscus | reverse complement strand
GAAAACAAACCAACGTTCTGACAACTCCGTTCACTCCAAAACAAGCTAGTACATTCACAATACGGTACCGTACGTACCAGTAGCTCTTACTGGTATTTGCGCCGCCTTCATTGAAAACAATGTATTTCCAACTCCATTTGTCACAGTTCAAAGCTACATGAACAGCTGTTTTATTTTTTTCTCCGAGGTAACGTCAGTGACGTGGAGGGAACTTTTCCCTGATTCAGTAAACACGTAAAAGAAACAGTCTGATACCACTACGGTAAATCAAACATTAGTGCAATCACAATATACACCCCCTGACTACGGTAGCCATAATGAACCAATACTGATCCATATATAAGGAGTATTGGATTATAAGGTGCACTGTTGGTTTTTGAGAAAATTAAAGGCTTTTAGGTGGAGCTTATAGTGTGGAAAATACGGTATATGCTTTATACCTGAAAGTTATATAGGAAGATGTAGTAACTATCCATAAATAATCAGCAGTGGTTTCTCAGTTTTATGCAAAGTGCAGGAAATCAAAGCTCCTGGTCAAGAAACATCACATTTCCCCTGTGAAAACACAAGTTGGTATTTTTAACACCTAATTCAGGCTAGCTGTTTCCCTCTTTTTATGTCCTTCATTATCTCCGGTCAAGGAGGCTATGTTTTTACCGGCAACATAAATGATGATTAAACTGGGTAAGAAGGTGGGATTTTGTCCAAATTAAACCCCAGAAATACTCTATCTCTTATAATAGGCAGATTTACCACAAGACAGCAGCAGTGTTCAGGCTTTAGCATCAGTACAGCTGGACTACACCTTGGTGGAGATTTGTAGATTCGTACTTATCACACAGATCCAAATATTCAGGTCAATTATAGAAAGTATGATCTGCACCATGATAGATATTGTTATGAAGAATAAAACAATTACATTTACTTAAAGTCTTGTTTGTGCTGACCCCCTCCCACCAGTATTTATTCTACTTCTCAACCTGCTCTAGTCATGCAGCAGTTTATTTGTGGGTGTGTCTGTAAACTGTGATGTCACTGCTGGGCGTGGCTACAGGTCCACAGTTAACATTTAAAGGAATAGAAATCCCATGGTTGAAATCCAGTTTGGAAGATCGATTATGACACAAACTGATGATTCATGGGAATGTTTCAAAATAAAGTAAACTCGGAGCCAAACGTGACCATATTTGGATATGAAGGGAGGAGGTGGGTCTGACCCTTGATCTTGAGGTCACTGCCCAATGTGGATGAGACTGGAGTTCATATCTGGTCTTATTGGAGACCAGACCTGTCCATCAAACAAACCACGCCCGTAAATATTCCATGTTTTAAGGGTAATATCTTCTGAATTATGATGTTTTTTGGATGGCCCACCAGATCACTGATGAGAAGTGAACTGCAGCCAGCCTCTAGTGGCCGTTGGAGGTATTTAACTTTTCTGCACTTCTGTATTGGCCTCATTTTTGAAGCCAAGTGATGCCACCCATTACTAAATACTGTACAGTCAACAACATTTCAGAGCATCAACCAATCAGAAAATCCCCACAATTATCTGATTGGTTGAAATATTCAAAATGGCAGCCCAGTACTGGCATTAGGACTGCCATAAATGGTCAAATAAGGCTGAAATTTTCCTTATGGACACTAAATATCATGGCAGGGGTTCAGTGGTAGAGCGGCCGTCTACCAACCGAAGGGTCGGTGGTTCGATTCCCGCTCCTCCCAGTCATTGTTGGTGTGTCCAAGACACCTTACCCACCTTGCCCTGCATGGATAAATGGGTTGGTGGCGGTTGGAGGGGCCGTAGGCGCAAATTAGCAGCCATGCCTCCGTCAGTCTGCCCCAGGTCAGCTGTGGCTAGCTTAGCTTACTGCCACCGGTATGAATGGGTATGAATGAATAATGGTCTCTGTGCGAGCGCTTTGAGTCTGGACTTCCAGAGAAAAGCGCCTTATAAATCCAAACCATTATTATTATTATAACTTATTCATGTATATTAAATGTATGAACAAGTACAGCTGAGTCTGATCACCACTTCCAAACACAACAGAAATCTGACTCCATTTCTTCCTGACATGATGAAATGTCTTGGACAGTTTTCCCATCAACAGCTCAGCAAAAACAGTCTACATTTGCCAAGAACGTTACAATTACTCGGCCTTATGCAAATCGAGCATTTGCCTTGTGAGTCTGAAAATGTGTTTGAGGCAGAATTTCTCAGCAAGTGCTATCATAAATATGGACGGCTTACATTATCTCTCCAAATTATTACATAAATTGTAATTAGCACCCGCTCTGCTGCCAGAGAACAGCAGATCCACACCATGGCAAGCACTGAAGTCATCTGCAATACAAATCACTGGCTGACACATTTACTGAATCAGATGTTTTGTTATATCAATACACAGTCGTGGCAACCAGACACTTACTTTATGTGATTCCCCCAATGCAGGAGGCATCAAACTGGTGCCACTTTGCGACTGAATTAAGACATGCCCTTAAAAGTCGTACCAAACCGTCAAAAGGATGTTCCCTGAGAGGGGAAAGTTTCCGTGTTTTTAAAAAGAAACTTCAGAATTAATTAAAAATCACATCAGGAGATGTCAAGGGATTTACTTCAAGGCTCAGGGAGGCAGCTCTTTTTCTGGTGAGGCATCCTTCAGCGAGGACAAGTCTGTGTTCATAATTCCATTTTTCATCAAAGTGTGTTTTAATCTCAACATTCTCAGTATGCTGCAGACACATCTTTACAGGGAATCCACTGTCCTTATCATTTATTTTATTCCCTACCGGTCCCGCCTGAGCAATTTTAAACTTGAAAAATTATCGATTTTCTCCGACTAAAATGGCGAGACACGACTCCTCGCTGTGCATAATTACCACTCAAATGTTCATAATTTTAGGATTTGGCCGTCGAAGCGTTTAGCATTTCAAGTATGTTAAGAGCATCACTTGAAGAGCAACATGCTGTATTGTTGAGGAAACTAGGAGCGAGCGGTGATTTCAGACAACATCGCAGCGCCTGTGGGTCAGATTTGCAAGCTAAACAAAGCAGGGAACATGATCGCGCAGCCTTGCCAGAACATTATGCAGGGAACACTCAGCTACTGGTCACTGCTAATGCTGAGTCCCTTTGAAGTCAGAGTCTCTGTGGCCTGTGGAGCTGCTTCTTCGGGCCAGGCCTCCAAGCACTGCTCTGTGTCTGCCAGGAAGGAAATGATGGCAGCCTGACAATAAGAACATACTGAAAACCTCAGAGGATGGATGGAAATGAAAACAGGTCAGTGGCTTTTATGTATTTTCTTGCTGTAAATTTATGCTTACTGTAGAAAATGGACACGCTGATATTTAGCAGGTGTAATGTTTACCATTGTGGTGTTAGCATGTTAACATGTGGTAATTAGTATGACGTTCAAAGCACAGCTGGGGCTGGTGGGAATACCTCTGGTTCTGTCACAATGCCTCCTGTGGGGGCTATGAACGTGTCAGCCAATCATTGTTTAGACATGTCACTGAAATCCATAGAAGTCGACCTCATGTGGTGCCAGAGGATTAGCACAGTCAACATGAGGCAGCATCTGGGACCATGACTGTAAAATTTAGTCCCAATTAATCTGTTATCCCTTGTGATATTTCACATGATAGATAATAATTTTGACTTCCTGCTGGTGCAATATAGAGTCTTAAGGATTCATCCTCTGGGTACCACAAACATCTTCAAAAAATATCATAGCAATGCATCCAGTTACTGCTGAAACATGTAACTAAAATGTATAAAAGTCAACTAAATATGATCAATATGGTGCAGCCTCTGGGACCATGAATGTCTGCTTATAATTACCGTATTTTCTGGACTATACGCCGCTACTTTTTTCCAACGCTTTTAACTTAAACACCGGTGTGGCTCATGTATCGGCGGCACCAAGCTCGTTTGCTTTTTACAAGCTAGCAAGCTCCGTGCCGCTGATACATTTAGCCTCGTCACATCAGACCCGGTCAGAGTGGATGACGTGAAACTGTTCGAGTAAATTCAATAGCGGCTTATAGACAGGTGTGCTCAATAGTCCGGAAAATACGGTGATTTCCAATCCATCTGGGAGATCTTGAGATGTTTCACATGATAAATATGAACACTGACCATCTCTGTGGACAGCCAGGAAACTGCCACATTTAAGGATTTATCCTTTGGGTACCACAAATGTCTGCACCAAATATCATGTCAATCCAACTGGTAATTGTTGAGACATCACTGAAATCCAGAACAACCCCCCCTCATGTGATGCTAATGGATTAGCCCAGTCAATATAACACATCATCTATGAGCATGAATATCTGGTACAAAGTTTAGTGTAAGTTTATCTGGTTTATCTTGAGATATTCCACTTGATAAGTAAAAGCTATGACCTTCTTCGGGTGCAACACCAACAGCCAGAAAACCACCAAAGTCTTAATCCTTTCTCACGCAAGCTACCATATTTAGCATCTTCAGTTGACTACAAAAACGGCATCTACCCACCTCTCCAGGAAGCAGTATAACCACATATATTTTTGTATGTATACACTTTTTGGAAAAATGTATACCCTAGACCAGCAAGTAACCATATACGGTACGTTTATTGGCCTTGGTTTTCAACATAACAACAATAATAACACAGTACAGTGTATCCCTAAGAAACACTTGAGGGTTAAAATGTATTTCAAAGAGTGAGGATTACAGGGTGAAGGATCCATCCTCTGGGGACCACAAATGTCTTTACAATCCCTCAAATCAATCCTCCTGTTGTTTCTGAGATATATGTTAATCTGGACCAAAGAGGTGAACATCCTGACATCACCACACACACACACACACACATAAAAAAAAGGAAGTGGATGGAGGAACCTACAGCTTTTTGTAATATTTCCCTCCAGACAACAACACCTCAATATCAAAATACAGAAAACACAAGTTGAGATATGAAATCTTTGCAGCATGACTATCTATTAACGAGATAATTATCTGGAGGGTGAAGACTGTTTGTAAACCACTCAGAATTCCTTGGCTGTTACGAGAACACAGGAAATCAATGAGACATTTTGCTGTGAACTGCAGATGAACTTGCACTTCGCTTGTTTATGGATTTTAATTAGGGTTCAAATAGTCTCATGAATTTATGTAAAACTCTCATACACCACCCCGTGTACATCACAGGCGGAGCTGGGGGAATAGGGCCAGTGGTGCAGGCGGTGGGAGAGGTCTGTGCTCTCCTGCCAAAACATTGCCTGATGTGAAGTACACAGCTGCACAGCCATCTCTGCACTGCGTCTCATCTTTTAGTCCCTTTTCAGAGACACTGCAGCTTCCCACTGGATGCTGCCGTGAGTGACACTAGAAACTCATCTCCTATTCCCCTGCTTCACAGAGACACGTCAGCCGCAGAAGCTGACATGATGTAGAACCCAAACTATGAGAAGCAAGTTTGCCCATTTGAATAATGTGCACCTAGGAGAACAGAGATTCTCTTCCAGGCTCTTTGATGTGTTTGCTGTGAAAAAGATGACTCCTGACAGCGTCAGATTAAACTCCAGACTGTCTGAAAGTAGCAAGAAATAGTGAGAAGAAAAACACCTAACATTGCTGGAGTTGTAATCTCACTCTGCAAAGAGCTAAACCACAACACTGGCAGCAAATGATGCATCAGTCACGGTGGGATGTTTAATTTGGCACCCTCGGAGAAAATCGCATGTCACTCTTTGGGATTGGAATTAGTTTTGAGGGCTGTTTATTCACTTCTTTACAGAGTCAATGTGTCGTGTTACACAAACCAATATCTGCATGGCTGTATCAGCAAATAGGGAAAGTGAACGAAATCAATTCTCGCTGAGGAGCCACTGTATTGTGGTGGCAGCAGTGAAAAGAGGGCTATTGTGGGCTTTAATTGGCTGTATGTTTGGTTCACCCTTTTTAAATAGATTTTACCATTTTCATCTCTTTCCCTGTCATCTCCCATGAAAGCGTCTTTTTAAAATTCAAATTATCCTCTGGGATGCCGAAATTAGCATCTTGAAATATTCATGGCAAGTTTCAGAACTTGTATTGTACACCTCGGAGGAGTTGAACAGGTACTGTATCAACACAGCCAGTGTTTGTAAATTTTTCATGCCCGCTGTGGAGCAACGCTCAGATCAGTGGATCTTCAGTGTTACACCAACGTCAGATACATTAATTCTCTCCCTTCATTGTCAAATTGAATTTTTATCAAAACAGAGAAGCTGAACGTACCACAGCCCAGCGTCCGAAAGTTTATTACTGACCTGTGTTTGAAGGATAATTCTTCTTTTATATAACTTATGTTTTATCATCTCAGTTGAGGGGGTTGTGTTTTCACTTTGGTTGTTTGTTGGCAACGTTACAGAAAAACCTATGAACAAAAAATTACATTTAGGGCAAGATCAGAGGCTGGGATCCTGTCTGCAGGTATTTTATTAATTATTCAGCTGATCAGACAATGTGTAAACAAACCAGTGAGTGTGCCACATTATCTAAAACAGGCGGCTGTGGCTCAGGTGGTAGAGCGAGTCGCCTATGAATGGTAAGATTGTGGTCTCGATCCCCGGTTCCTCCTGTCCATGTGTTAAAGTGTGTCGAAGTGTCCCTGGGCAAGACACTGAACCATAAGTTGCTCCCAAAGGTGGCTAGCGTCTTGTATGGCAGCTCAGTAGCCATTGGTGTGTGAATGTGTGTGTGAATGGGTGAATGAGCTGCCTTGTAAAGCGCTGTGGGACCTAGCTAAGGCCAAGAAAGTGCTACATGTAGCCTACTCCAAAATACAGCATCTACAGCTGGTCTGGTTACTTCTAGCAGCAGAGTATGGATCCATGGTAGTTTTATTAAAGTTAGGATTAGTCTGATCACTTATTTGTCCTTTCTCATCTAATTCAACACAAATCTGTCAAACTGGCTACAGTTGCCACCCAGTAAAAAAGTAAATTCAAAATTAATTGGAAAAGACAGAAACAAATACACTGTTAGTCAAAAACCTCAAACAAAATATGCACATTCAAATGTACAGACTGCATCTCACAGGGCCAATCATTTACACAGTGGTGGGCCAATACTAGTTCCTGTGCCAAATCAGGTCCTCCAAATAAAGTATTGCCCCCCCCCGATGAAAGGTTTGCTTCTGTAGATAACAATGTAAACAAAACACTAATAAAAATCTCTGCATGTGTATCACCTGTCAACATCCAATACAACTCCCACATGAAGAAAAACATGCAAACTGCAGCTTACATGTCCTGAATTACCAAAGGCCATTTCAGCACAGTGCACAGATGAATGATAGAATTATATTTCACCTGAGGTGGAGACAACACACATGATACCTTGAATTCTGACCTGTTGACAACAACAGGGAAGTGTTTTAATTTCACCTCTCCACAAGTGCATCAAGTGTATTAGTCAGGTTAAAGCCAAGTATGTATTAATACAGATTTAAGAGCATAAAACAATGAACATCTGTTCTACCTCATAATCTTAAAACATCAGTATGAAAGTTTATCTGATTTTATTTATTCTTGATTGACTCCTTGTCTTCGTCGTCTTCACCAAAGACTGTACACAGAATGGATGAAGCTAACATGACGTCACCTGTTAGATTGCAGCCTCGCATTTGACTGTCACCATGTTGTTTTTTTGGAGCCAGAAAGGACCATATTTGGATATGAACGAGGAAGTGTGGAGGTGGGTCTGACCCTTGGACCCCAAGGACACTGCCCAATGTGTGCGAGACTTTGATCAAACTACCCACGCCCCTAAATATTTCTCATTTTGAAGCCTGATATCTACCGTATTTTCCAGACTATAAGCCGCTACTTTTTTCCGATGCTTTGAACCCTGCGGCTTAAACACTGGTGTTTCTCATGTATCGGTGACACAAAGCTCGTTGGCTTTTTACAAGCTAGCAAGCACCGTGCCGCCGATACATTTAGCATCGTCACATCAGACCCGGTCAGAGTGGACCACATGAAACTGTTTGGATAAATTCAATAGCGGCTTATAGACAGGTGCGCTCACTAGTCTGGAAAATACGGTACTTAATTATGATTCTAGCTAATGACATCAGAATTACTAGCTACTAAATGTAGCACATCTAGTGGTCATCAGTGGTATTGCGCTTAGACGTGGTTGTTTCGTCCATTTCTACGAACAGTCAATAGTCTTAACAGAAGAACTTTTCTTTGCTGATTTAACATGACTTCCTTCATTCACCAAGTGTTGTATTTTGCCCTTCAGATAAAGGACTTGGAATGGTAAACTATGAAAATCAGATCCAACTTATTATTATGACAGATTTATCCTTTTGGTGTCTGAGTTCCCAGAAACTCGATGTAAACAGCTCCTGTATCTACACCCTGAACTCCTGATTTTCTTTTTTGTTCCTCTCCGTCTTTCTGCATAAAATAATCTCACAGCTTAAACCGCTGCAAGGTCATCCACACAACTGTATCAAGATGAGCCGAGAAGAAATGAAAATGCCACATCATTAATGCAACAGCCGCTAAATACAAAGTCCCCCCTTCTGTGCCAAAAAGAGTGTTATCGCACACTCATTGTGGAGCAGTTTAAAGCCGAGCTAAGTACCTGGCATTTGCATCTGTCAGATGTTCTCACCTGCTATTGGATGTCAGCTGCTGTGTCGTGTTGTTTTCGTGTTGGTCGAGGCTATGGAAATGCAAATGTCACAAAGTGATGTGCAAACTGCAAAGACAGAAATGATATACGAGCACGAACGAGTCGTAGGAACATGTGCGAACCGACACGACAGAGGTGATGTGCAAACGGCGAATGGATGAAACGACATCAGCAAACACAAACGACAACAGATGTCTGTCCGCATTAAGCAGCAGGTAGTAAGGCCATCAGGCAGATGCAAGCCCCAGTGAGAGGTAACACAGTGCAGCCATTAACAACCAGTCAGAAATGTAGCACAGCAATGCAATGTGTAAAATACACTATACAGCACTATTACTGCGCCACAAACAAGATCTTGTGGCTACAACGAAGCGTAACCTTGACATGGGCTTCGACTGTGACTGCTCCTTAAGGAGAGAGGCTGACGGAGATTATACACGTTCACCTTCAACGACACAAATACTCACAATGAGGATCTCAGAGCCTGAGAGCTGCCGGCAGCATCGCTCTGCTCCCTGTGTTTACAGAGGTCAAATCTGCATGGCCTAATAGTACAGCTTGGTAAAGACCTCAGACGAAGATAAGCAGGGATTATTTCATAGCGATCCATCAGATAAGTTTGACATTGTCTTTATCATCATGAAAAAAAAAAAAAAAACCTTCCCAAAGATCAACAGCAGCTGCCTCAAAACCAGTGATGTTGACATTTAGTAAAAGGACAAAGTGAAGTGATGTCATTATAGGGAGGAGGCTGGGGTCCATGGATCAAGCCACTTGACTTCACCACGACAGACCACTTTTCATTGTTAGTTTCAAACCATTTCCAACACTTTTTTTTTTTTTTGAAAGCATCATGACCATGAGAAGCCACTTTACTCCACCACCTTTGGAGTCTGATCATCTCTGAGAAAAGGTCACACAGAAGATTCAGGTATTGTCTCCGTCCGTCTTTGAATATTCCTCTTGGGCTACGCTCACCTCACATTGAGGCGGATGGAGTTGGACTCTGGTTTGACACTTGTTGTAACTGTTTAGCTATACGCCACTAAAGAGAAAAATCCTGCTTACTGAGGTTCTTAGTATTATATCGTGATTCAATTATGTAATGTACACAGGAGGACTCAAGGTAACAGCTGTATGGTAGCTAGAAAGATTCAGCTGCTTGTATTTTTATTTTATTTATACAGTGTGTATGTGTATATTTTATTTTTATTGCTATTAGGTATTATTATTATTCAAACAAGTGTATTGATATGTTTGTATAAGTGAAATAAAATGTCAAAAAACATGACTTTCTGAACCTCAACTACATCACTGTAACCATGGCAACAAGGAAACTAATCAATTTAACCAAAACCAGCATCTCAGTACTCCTAAAGTCACACTAAAATGGCATTTTAAGAGTATCTAAGTTGTGCAGCCTGATGTATTTCTGGCAATAACAGGATATGTAGGCGGGACAAACTGTCTGGAGCAATTTGATTGGACCCCCTCTCCAAAAAGAAGCCACTACATGCACTGCACTTTCTCCATCCTTCATTGTAAAGCTGAACAAGGCTACAGTAGGTCGTAGCTGACAACAAAAACAACAGAGATTTGTTTATCGTTACCTAGCAACCAAACGGAGGAGACACTGTAGCAAATTGTTTCTAATCAGAGTCAAACATCAGAGTGAAAGTCCACACTTTACAGTTTGTTACAGAGCTAATGATGCTGCTGCTAATAGCAGACTGAGGGTGGATGTAATGATACTTTGTGATACTAAGTGATTTTTTTTTTCCTAATTCTGACTAAACTTTACAAAAGTGTTATCACATCATAAAACATTTTGCTGTTGTTGTCCTTCAAGGCGGGATAGACAAACTCCATATTTTGCCATTTAAGCTATCGTGAATCCAGAAGCACCCACAGAATACAGCAGCTGCACGGTTTGTTTGGATCCAGACTGCTGTGATTGACAGGACTGCCTCGAAGACGGCGCTGAGACCATCTTTGAAACCAGAACAGTTGGATTTTTTCCCTCTGCCTCTACCCAGAGGGCCGGATGCAGGACACAGGCGTGCTGAGCAACCTGAGACTCTAGGGGGAAATTGAAATTCTCTGCAGGGAGAGAAATGGGGGAGTCTTTAAAGGGCCTGGTTTGCGCCTCCCTTTGCTCCCAGCATGCCATATTTTTAATAAGGGCACTGGCTGTCAGCACACACCTCTCCTTTCAGTATGTACGTCTGAAGGTTTGTAAAACTTAACAAGCAAAACCGCGATTTGCAAAGGCTTCAAACAGCCGGCGTAAACAGCAGGAGAGCTTCTGTGGGCATGTGGACGCTGGTTGCCACCTGTCAATCAAAGAAACGTTCAGGAGAGACGTTTGACATGTTCTTGGCTATCTACCGTGTATTTTTTCCTCTGATCAGATGTGCTTGAGATGTCGCTAGGCAACCAGCGGTGAGCAACAACTCGAGGACCTCCTGCTCAACCCGAGGCCCGAGCAGCTGGGGACGAGGGTGATTAGAGTGTTGGTTTACTGTGGTTGACATTACTCAATCATTTCACCACACTGAGGCTTCCTCTAATTAGGATGCTAAGCTGATCTGCCCACCACTGCGACTACTGCTGCTGGTACGACGAGGAGGAATCGACATGCGGCGTCGCGACGGTTAGAAGTTATTCAAGTTCGTTTGGCAGTAAAACTTCAAAGGACGGTGGTTGTGTGCAACAGACAAACTTTCCCCCGCGCTCGGGGAACTTTTGGAGGAGCGGTTCTCCAGCGAAGACGGGACATAATGCGAAGTGGAGGCGACTAAATGAAGATCAAATTAGTCAAAAGTGCTCAGCTGAGAAAGGTGAAGGTTGAACAGATGGACAATTAAAGGAAGTGAAAGTTTGTGCAGTGCATACAGCAGAGGGGGAAACACACACTGCAAGATGGAGAGAAACTACTTGGATACAGTTAACTGCTTGATAAGCAACTTTATTTGTTTCAGACATTTTAATATATTGGAGGAAGTAACATGATGTCACCCGTTGGTTCGTGGACTCGCATTTTGAAGCTGGGAGTTCAGATGTTTGGAGCCAGAAGTGACCATATTTGGATATGAAGGGAGGAGTGAGGGGGCGGGTCCAACCCTTGACTTCCCAATGTGTATGAGACTCGAGTTCAGCGCTGATGTCACTGGAGATCAAACTAACCACGCCCCTAAATAATCCCCTTTTTGAAGCCTCGTATCTATTTAATTACCGTATTTTCTGGACTATTGAGCACACCTGTCTATTATCCGCTATTGAATTTATTCAAACAGTTTCATGTCGTCCACTCTGACCGGGTCTGATGTGACGATGCTAAATGTATCGGCGGCACGGAGCTTGCTAGCTTGTAAAAAGCTAACGAGCTTCGTGCCGTCGATACATGAGCCACACTGGTGTTTAAGCTGCAGGGTTCAAAGCGTCGGAAAAAAGTAGCGGCTTATAGTCCGGAAAATACGGTAGATATCAGGCTTCAAAATGAGAAGTATTTAGGGGCGTGGTTAGTTTGATCAAAGTCTCGCACACATTGGACAGTGTCCTAGCGGCTTATAGTCCGGAAAATACGGTATTTATATTTTTTATGTAGCACCAGATCACTGAGAAGAAAAACAACGTTAGCTAATGACATCAAAATGACTTGTGGAAAAAATGTATTGACTGAGTATTTCTGAGTAGCGGCTTATAGTCCAGAAAATACGGTAATATTCATAACTAGAAAGCACTAAGAGAGTAAAAACCTCCACCAAGGTATGATGCTGCCATGCTGTAAATAAGAAACAATCACGTTTTGAAAGCTGGAGTTTGGTATTTGGACGTCACCATGTTGTTTTTTTGGAGCCAGAAATGACCATATTTGGATATGAAGGGAGGAGTGAGGAGGCGGGGCTAACCCTTGAACTCAAGGACACTGTCCAAGAACGAGCCTCCAAACAGGCTGTAAATCACTGGAGACCAGACCTGTCAATCAATCTAACCACACCCCTAAATCTCCGTCTTTTTGAAGCCTAATATCCTCTTAATCCTTTAACCCTGAACAGTTAGCTGCTGACAGAAAGTGACAGGTCAATCAAACCACCGTAATTCCTCGGCCAAACGTTACTTCCGTACACTACCGTAATGTAGGTAATATGTACGAAATACTGCATGTCACGGTATGACTCCATTCCCCTGCATTACTGCTATAATGTATGTAATATATACAAAATACTCCACTTGTTGGCTTTCAGCATCAGCTGGAATCGCGTCGCTAAATGGCCAAGGGATTGCAGTAAGTTGGTTTATGCTAGTCACTCTGTATTGGTGGCAATACGTTCAGTGTCAAAGGGTTAATGATGAAATGATGGACCACCAGATCCCCGAGAAGAAGAGTTGACTTTATTGAATAACATCAGAAAACTGGTAGAAAAAAAGTATTGACTGAGGATTTCAGGATTGGAAAAGACAGTTTTTGCATAGGAGTCCATTGAAACCAGCACCTAGTGGCCACTGGGGGAATTGCACTTAATCCATCTTTTATATCCAGTGTAGGGTTTGTACTTACCGCTTCCTTTTTTATCTTTTTCCTTTCCAACTCACTGACTTGGTGTTTTGCTGCCCCCTACTGGTAGAGTCAGGGATTTTTTTGGGATGTTTTTCCTACAGGATCCCGCCCCCTGATCATTTGTAATACCCTATCTGTCTCTAAAAACACTCACTGAGATTTGTTTAGTAGTTTTCCCATAATGATGCTAACAGACTGAAAGACAAAAACCGGCATTGTAACTGTAACTGAACAATTTATTGGCTTATACAGGTGGAAGGACCTTCAAATCAGACCCCTCTTCTTGTGCCGAGTTTCGGAGACAGTAAACAGTGGATTACAGCTTGAAGATGGTCGCATTTTAGTTTCTCAACTGGAAAAAATGACGTCTCGCTCAAACAAAGCTGCCGCTAGCTTCCCTATTATTTATTCCTCTACCTTGTGAATCTGATGACAGAGGGTTTTAAAGGTAAACTCCCAAGAAACACAGCCTCAAAACTCATTTAGCTCGTACACTCCCGGGTCAATATCCTTCTGTACAAGCTTTAGTCTCATGCAGTGGTCAGCAAGGCCAAACAATTGAGAAAGCAGAGCGTAGCAAAAAAATAAATCGTGGGCGATATCATTGGCTCTCTAACACCAGCTCCGTGCTATTTGAGGACAAGTGTGGCACAAAGTGTCTTTTTCTTTTCCTTCAGCTTCTCTCAGCAGAAAGCCAAGGACTTATTCTCTTTATCTTTGGCCTTACTTGAAGAGATCATTTGCTGCTCAGGACCCTGAAACATAAGCCGGCAGATCCACTTGTGGCATGCTGTAAGGAAGAGGATAACAGACGGAGGGAGTGGTGGCGGTGGCGGTGGAGTCCCCTCAGCCCATGTCTTGTACAGGATGTATGGAGGAACCATCTGGTCCCTCCCCCAGAGGGACGACACCCCGATTCCCCTTTCATGTTTGTCTCTGCTCGGTTGAATTAGCCGAGGTAAGTGCTCCTTATTTCTATTGTATAAACTAAACACCCACTAGGTCGAATATGCAGTCTTTTGTGAGCTGCTCAGTGTGGAGATTATTTTCCTTAAACAGCAATTACAACTCCACTCCACCCTAATGATTTGAGAGGAAAGAATGGTCCACATTTTAGTCAGTAAATTGCTTTCCCTCTCGGTTTTTTCCAGATGAACCCGCTATTTGCTGTTGTCCTGTTATTGTGCTGCAGATACGACGCCACAGGAACACAAGGTGGGTCAATACTTTTCTCATTGAGGATGCAATGAAAGTAAACTGTCTCATTATTCTTCCTACTCAGAAATTCTCATTTAGATCGTAGCCGGGATCCCGCCAGTTGTTTGCCACTCAAAATCTGCTCTTGTCATCTCCTGCGGGCGGAGCAGGCTCTGCTTTAAATGCAGCATAGATACAAATGTGATGGGACAGCAGGTGGGCACGTTTTCACTTCTGTGGGGGCATCAGCAGAGAGACATGTCGCATACAATGAAGTCTGCTTTAATAGAATTATGATTAGAATCATTTGTTGACACTTTTAAAGATATACTTGTGTTATTTATATTATAAACTTAGTATAATATAGACTGTAAACAGAACTTGATAAATATTGGACTAACTACAAACTAATTATTGAACCAATAAGGGCTGTATTTACCCAACATTTTGTAGTTTTATTGTAACATTTTGTTGTTTATACCCAACATTTTGTAGTTTTATTGTAACATTTTGTTGTTTATACCCAACATTTTGTAGTTTTATTGTAACATTTTGTTGTTTTTACCCAACATTTTGTAGTTTTAATGTAACATTTTGTAGTTTTAATGGAACATTTTTGCTGTTTTTACTCAACATTTTGTTATTTTAATGCAGCATTTTGTTGTTTGTACCCAGTTTTTTGTTGTTTTATTGTAACATTTTGTTCTTTATACCCCCCATCTTACTGGGTTAGGTTAACCCAACATATAGTTTGTCCAATTTCTACCCACTTCTGGGTCAACCCAACCCAGCACTTTTAAATGTGTATAATGCATAAGTAAAAAATGCTTATTCTAACTCAATATACACATGAACTGTATGTCTGTATATTATACAATATTATAGTACAATGTGCTTATGTTAGTTACCTTCACAAGAAAGGGTGCTGGTATTTTAAATATTACTTTCATGTGCTTTCAAACATATTGTATCGTATCGTATCTTATTGTATCCTATTTTATCCTTTTTTATCTTATCTTATCTTATTGCAAGATACCCTTTCACCATGTCCCTTATTTTCTAAATCAATAGTAAAATACAAAGTTCAGCTCTTTGAGAAAAGGACAGAACCCACTCTTGTATCTGTATGCTAAATGTGAAGCTTTAGCCAAAGGTAACAAAGGTCAAAAGGTAACAAACTCTGTCTCCTGCATATGAAACAGTTGTTAGAGACGTGTATAGCTGTCCAGTGAGGACTCCAGATACCCTGCGGTCTGGTTCAGATCACGTACTGGCTTCAAATGGAATCTGAGAGGTTGTATTTTTGATATAGAAAGTCAAGTACATAATATATGTTGTTTCCAAACTCTGAGATCAGCTCCGACATTGATGATGACTTTGTTTTTCTCATGGTTAAAAAAATAAAACTTTAGGGAAAACAAAATCCAATCAAAAGTAACCTCCTATGACCCCAAACCAGCAAGTATAAAAACTGTACAGATATGATATTTATGCGGTGGAAAAAGTACATCTTTTTGTCCATTTCTGTTCCGCCTACAGACCATTCAGATCACGGATGCCAAAGTCAGGGGGTCAGGAGCTGTGGAGAGTGTCTGGCGGCAGGGCCACACTGTGCCTGGTGTACTGAGGAGGTGAGTGGCCTCGGAAATACTCTGTGACTTCTTCCCTCGGAGGATCACTGTTAACGCAGCGCTGTGTACAGTCGAGGGCCGTAAGGAAGGTTTCTCAATGCTCCAGCTCAGTCCCTCCAACACTGTCATGCTTTCTGGGAATGCCAATGAATTGTTTTGTGGATTATTTTTTATTGTAAAGTCTCAATCGATCATTTTTTAACCATGAAGCTCACATTACAAATGCAGAATTTAACTGAACCATTCAAAATAAATACAGGAATATACCGTATTTTCCGGACTATAAGCCACTACTTTTTTCCGACACTTTGAACTTAAACACCGGTGTTTCTCGTGTATCAGCCAGCGAGCTCCGTACCGCCGATACATTTACCGTCGTCACATCAGACCTGGTCAGAGTGGACCACATGAAACTGTTCGAATAAAT
>OOFC01050019.1:0-19622 GCA_900323345.1 Pseudochromis fuscus | reverse complement strand
TTTTACACTTGCATAAGGTGTTAAAGCTTATAAAGTTTCCACATGGGGGGGCAGTGGTGATCATTAATAAATCGAGGGCTGATGAGAAGGGTGAAGGTTTTGTTCTTGGTTTTTTTGTTTTTTGTGTTTTTTAATGTATTATATGATTGCATGTATGGTTTTTTTTGGTTTTTTTGTTTTTCAAGATGTAGACGTGAAACAAAGAAACGTGTAGCAGATGTTTTGTATATTACTTTTTATAAATAAACTTTCTAACGTAACAGACTTTGGATAATATGTCATCAATACTGCTGGTTAGAATTCTGGTTCCCAAACTGATAGATTCAATGACGATTGTGCCTTTGTGATTGTGATGTATACATCTGTATTGCAATACTAAATCCTTGTCAATGGATTAAGTAACAATATCAGATACATTTTTCATTCACACCCAGTCATACCAGTGGTGGTAAGCTAGGTTAGCCACAGCTGGCCCGAGGCAGACTGACGGAGGCGTGGCTGCAATTTGGGCCTCCAACCATCCCCCAAACCATTCATTCAACATTCTTAGTCTGAAATCCTTTTGCTGATCTTACTTTCTCAGACCTGCAATGCTTTGATAGTTTTTCAGTGAAACACTGCATAGCAATGACTTTATTGTGTTTATTGTTTAGTAACTTTAGATTTACTAGTTTTTATTGACAGTTGCACTGAATACAACATCAGGTTAACATCACTTTACTCATGATTGTCTGTCTTTTTTTTTCTTTTAGATGACTGTTCAATAATATTCCCTCAGCTCCATGTAAATGGCTCAGTAGCAACAGTAGGAGTTGTACGTTTTAAACGTCATGACCAGTGGTGGACAAAGTATCAACTTAAGTACTTGAGTCAAAGTACTGATACTCATGGTCAAATCTTACTCAACTACAAATAAAAGTTATTGGTCCAAATGTTACTCAAGTTAAAGTACTAAAGTACTTACCTTTAAAAATACTTAAATATTCAAAAGTACAAAGTAAAAGTACATTTTCTCATATCAGTACATTGCTGTATTGTTCTCAGTGCCCGAGTCAATCCCCGACTAACGTCTGCTTCCTGTTAATGTGGTATTTTAATCTGAAAGGGCTTCGATGAAAAGAAAACTCCTTCCTGCAGAGTGTGTATAATACTTTGTTGGTGACCAATGTCATTTTCTCCTGTTTGACTGTACTTGCGAGTAGATATGTGACCATAATTGTAACAGTGGGATTGTTGTGAATGTTGTTTCTCTACAGTTTGCACAGAATGAACATTATGGCTCTTTGTAGAGAGCCGGTTCTTCTGGCTCGGCTCACTAAAAAGAAAGAGCTCATTCAGTGGCTCCTCACTTTTTTTTTTTGGTTTTTTTTTTGCTTAAATCAGTTTATTACCAAATTATGTGTATTTTGTAATGAATAGAATAGAATGCTTTTATTGTCATCGAACATGAAGCATGAAGAAATTATTAAACAGCTGCCATATTCAGATACATTGTAAGTCAGTGACTATAAGGAGACATAATAATAGGAATAATCAAAGCAATGAAGCAATATACAAGTGAGGCAGTTCTGGTGCAGTCCTGGTCCCCCTCTGCTGGGCCCTCCTGTCTGCAGCAGAGCAGGCAGCAAACCAAGCAGTCACACAGTACATTAGCAGTGGTTCTACAGTGACCCAGCTGCAGGACACATGGTTTCTCCACAGCACACGAAGAAAGTGGAGTCTCTGCTGCGCTGTTTTGTGCTGATGTGTTGGCAGTCCAGGTGAGGACTCATTTTAACGAGATACTGACTCATTTTTATTTTTGATCTGTGGCAGTTCAGCGCTTATTTATTTATTTATGTGCTTTTCTGCTTCAATTCACACTCTGTACTTTGTACTATTCCGCTGCTCTGACAACAGATTTTCCCTGATGCGGGATAAATCAAGTCTCGTCTTGTCTATGTTTCTGTTTCAACTTTTCACTGTCGCGGAACCAAGTTCACTGTTCTCTGTTGCCGACCGGAACTTCACAGTGTGACACTCGGCAAAGGCGCTAATACCATAGACACAATAAAGCTAATACCGTTAGCTTTGTGGATGTTGTTGGAGTCGGTGTGTTGTCGTGTCCCAGATAAAGTTTGAGTTGAAGAAGTAACAATGTCTTCAGTTGAGTGTGTGAGAGAGTTTGTCAACGAGCGACTAACTGCTGCTGCTGAGGAAATATTCACAGTGTTTGTAAAAACTATCGTCCAGTACGAGGAAGAGATCGATCGTCAGCGCAGACTGCTGGATATCACCTCCAAACCTCAACTAAAGTCACACACAACAGGTCTGTACAACTATAATGGTATCAAACGCAGAGAAACTGAGTCAAGTGTAAGATTCCTACAGCCGCTAACTGACAAACTTAACGCTGTATGTAACAACAGGAAAGCTAGCAAGCTAATGAGGCTATCCTCCATGAGTTAGGGAGGTTTGTATTTTCCTCCTCAAATGGGGATCAGTTGAACCTGAGTTCAGCTCTGGTTTCATGCAGAAGTTTTTACATGTGTCATATTTCTTCAGTGTTTTTGTGTTTGAGATCATGCGTCCTCTCATGCTTGCTGCTGGTTTTGTGTAGGTTGAAACTGAAATATTGATTCTCCTGATACTCCAAGGATTCTCCCGCAGGATTGATTTGTATTGTTTCAATACTCATATCAAACTACGTAGCTGAGGATAAAATCTATGTTTTATGACCCCAGACATAAAACATAGATGTTTAGGATGACTGAACATCAACACAGTGAAGTATGGAGATATTTCAGTTGTCACAACAGGAACAACAGTGTCTATCTGTGTGTGAACGGACTGGGAGGTACTGTGGTAACATCATGTGGGTGAAATCACCAGGCTGGAAAGCTGAAGTAGTGAGCAGTCAAATTTCTTTTAATCAGTGATGTGCACAAACAATGCAAGTGTAATGGTTGCATCGGGAAAATCCAAATTATTGTACAGAGGTTCACAGTCTTATAGTTGGCCAGCCCCCTCTCCCAGCTTCCTCCACAACTCCAAATCAGGACAGATATAATATCACCTAAGATGAGTCATTGTTCTTGCACAGTGCAGGGAAGAGGGTTAGTTATGTCCTGCTCTAAACGAATAAGAGTCTTGCCCAGGTTGGCTCCCTTAGACCGACCCTCAGGGTCGCTCTTGGGATGTAAATTAACGGATGAGACAGGCAATGAACCTAAGAGGGAGAGCAGGCCTCGCAGTCACAGAACACAAACCTTTTCATTGATTCAAGTAGCGAGACAATCTTCCTCTCTGTCTTCAAACTCAGAAAACACATTTTGAACCTAACCTCCTTCAGACCACTCTGAGCAGAAGAGTAGATAAGAAAGCCATAAAGTTCCCAATCCCAGAAGTTACTACCCTCTCCTTTGACACCTGGAGACTTTTGGTTTAACATTTCCAGACGTGGGAGAAAACCTTTCACTCTTTCTCAGTCCATAAAAAAAACTGTCTTTTGACCTCTCCAATCACACTGTGGTGTAAAAACTTCACCGTAAGACAAATGGACATGTGTATTTATAACACATCCTCTCCTGCCCTTTGGAGATCGAACTGATATCATTTGTAAATTCCTTAAACTCCTAGTTTTTATTTCTTAGCCCTAAATTTTTACCTCCGCCAAGGAGGTTATGTTTTTGCTGGCGTTTGTCAGTCTGTTTGTCTGTCAGTCTGTCTGTCTGTGTTCAAGATAACTCAAAAACTTATGGCCGGATTTTGATGACATTTTCAGGATATGTTGGAAGTGGGAAAAGGAAGAACTGATTTCATTTTGGGGGTGATCCGCAACACCGTCTGGATCCACGAATATTTTTAAGGATTCTCCTCGCAAAGTCTCTCCTCGAAGGCGTCCATCTTGATATGCTGGCGCAAGCACAGTGCAGTTGCTCGTATTGATTTTGACACATGCGCAGTTGCTCGTGCCCTCCGCGCCCAGGTGATGTGGTCATATTTTTGGAGCTGCACACGGACGCCTCCGCGCCTGTCCGCTCAAGCTCTTCCTGACGTGTTCCATGACATTTACGTGACGCGGACCCTCTTGCACCAACGCGGACATGCGGACGCGGAAAGTATCAATTGGCCTTAACAGTGGTTGGAGGAGGTCTGCGCTCTCAGAGTGCTTTTCTAGTTACAAATGTATTAACTAATGTAAAATAATAATAATAGTAATAATAATAATAATAATAATAAAATTATAGTCTGCAGCACTCACAACATATCTTTGCATGGTTTTGGGTTAAGACAGCCACTTTCAGGCTCTGTGTCAAAGTCTCACCTGATCCAGACTGAACTCAGGTCACATGAGAGGAAGCCTCCAAGCTCCTGAGTTAGAACAAAATATAAAAAATGAGTCATGATGATCTGCTTGTCTGTCTATCTCCATTATACTGCAGTCAGTGGCCGATGCAGATCACCAGGATCATTGGATCCTCCTGGATTCATACAAATGTCCAGCTGAACAGAATTTGTTGAGTAGCAGTCCTCCTGTGGTTGTCTGTACAGACCCCCACCCTCTGACCTTTGTGACACTGCAGTGTCCAATCAGAGGTCAATCCAGTGGTTGCTGGTTTTTCAGGCCTATTGATTAATTTTATGTTAAGGGGACTAACAACATGGTGACACACAGTGTCCAGATCTCCCCCTGCACAGCCCTGCTAATTTTAACTCCAGTTTATTTTCTCAGATGTGTGTTTTTCTCCCATCTCATCATTGACCTTTGTCTTGTGTCTCTTTGTCCCTCCAGACCTCCCACAGCAACATGTCTGTAAGGAGGAGGAGGATCTCACTGAACAGCAGCTCTGTGACCAGCAGAGGAGCTCCAGTCTGGACCAGGAGGAACCAGAACCTCCACAGATGAAAGAGGAGCAGGAGGAACTGTGCATCCGTCAGGAGGGAGAACAGCTTGGACTGAAGCAGGAGACTGATACCTTGATGGTGACGTCTACTAAAGAAGAAAGTGAGGACAGAGAACCAGAACCAACCAGTGAGCAGCTCCTCTCTCCTGTATCTGAGAGCCAAGATCAGAGAGGAAGCACCGTGATGTTGGTTCAGTGCAAATTTAACTTTGAGGAGACATTGGGAGCACAAAGTATCAACAAGCGACTAACTGCTGCTGTTGAAGAAGTATTCACAGTGTTTGTAAAAACTACCATCAAGTACAAGGAAGAGATCGATCGTCAGCGCAGACTGCTGGATATCACCTTGAATCCCACGGTGAAGTTACACAGAATAGGTCTGTACAACTATAATGGTATTAATGAAGTCACAGATGAATGTAACTCATGTAAGATCCAAAACAGAGCTGTACGTTACATTTTTTTTAGGTAGATAGACGAGAATTCAGGTTCTGTGTTATTTGATCGAAATAACGTGAGTTCATCTCATTTCAAAACAAGCAACATTTAACAATAAGTATCCAGTTTGTTCAATTCAATTCAACTTTATTTTTTTAGCACTTTAAAAAGACAGCATCGTCAGCCAAAGTGCTGTACAAAAGCATTAACAATGCAAATTTAGTATCATCCAGTTCTACTGTTGCAGGGTCAGAACCTTGCAACACCATCAAAAGCAGAGCGAGAGTGGGAACTCCCAGCCAATCCCTCTGGGAACAAGCAGATTGGCATTTGCGCTTGGCAACTGTGGGAAGGAAAAACTCTTTTACCAGGAAGAAACCTCTGACAGACCAGGATCTGGGGGGGGACTGACTGCCACGATGAGGGGGGGAACAGGGAGAGACAAAAGGACGAGAGAGAGAGGTAGAGAAAGATAGAGAAAGGAGAGATAGCAGAAACTTGACATCAGCTCAGGACGGAGAATGGACCAGTTAGCCAGACCCCAGGACCACAACTCTCCATGGATCAGGCACAGGCAGCTCCAGGGACCTGTAGAGACTCATACAAAGAGCACAGTACAGCGAGTTTGTATCAAATACAGGGAAACTGAGTCAACTCCAAGATTCCTTTCCTCGCAGCAAGAAGGCTTTGAATCTCAGCATGGCCGTTCCACAGACATGCTTGTTAGGTGAATAGATTGCTCTAAAAATTGTGTGTTGGCAACTTGTCTGGGGTGTATCCAGTCTCTGCATCCCCCCCATAACTGTGTAATTCACGGTAAAATGTGTATTTTATGATCAGTAGGGGGCACAGTCGAAAGTAACTACACTACCACCAGGATATAGTTCATGAACAATATCTGGTTCATGAAAACTATTTCTCCTTTTACAAGTCAGAGCCATTTGTAAACTACAGTTCTATAAAGTGCTCTTGTCAGGTTGCTGGTAACTGTAACGGAGCAGATTATACCCCGTCTGCATCTTCATCCCACTCCACACATCCTTCCTCTTTGAAAGTTGTTCCCCAACTTCTAGCTGTAGCCTTTTTTTACTCTGTGTGATCATCACCTTCAGCTCCTTCTGTATGCCGTCTGGTCATTCTATTCCACTTTCTCTGAATATTCCAGGAGAAAAAGTGGTAGAATGTTGTTCAATTAAATGTTATTATCAATTTGGTGTCTTCCCTCAAGAACAAAACATTTAGTCAGCTCAGAATGAAATGTTAAAAAAATTATTCAAACCAGTGCCATACATTTTTTACTATGGCCTTTGATCTACCTTACTTTGGTTTAATCATATTTCACATTGTACATGCTGTCAAGATCTCCCCACTCCACAGCCCTGCTAATATTGTCCACAGTTTTTTTTTCATGTGTTTTTCTCCTATTTCATTAGTCACCATTGTCTTGTGTCTTTGTGTCCCTCCAGACCTTCAACAGCAATATGTCTGCAAGGAGGACGAGGTTCTTGCAGATCAGCAGCTCTGTGACCAGGAGAGGAACTTCAGTCAGGACCAGGGGGAACCAGAACCTCCACAGATGAAAGAGGAACAGGAGGAACTGTGCACCAGTCAGGAGGGAGAGCAGCCTGGACTGAAGCAGGATACTGATGACTTTATGGTGATTTCTACTGACGAGGAAAGTGAGGACAGTGAACCAGAACCAAACAGTGACCCACTCTTCTCTCCCTCTTCTTCTGAATCTGAGAGCCAAGATCAGGGAGAGAGTGAACAGGAAGACTCAGGAAATCACAGTACCAATGCAAAGACCATATCAGAGAGTCAGTGTGATACTGACACAGGTAAAGAGGCTGCAAAATGTGATGTTTGTGGAAAAACATGTAAGTTTATATCCCAGTTGAATCTACTTTTGAGAACCCACACAGGTGATGGGTCCTATTCTTGCAACACATGTGGGAAGAATTTCACAACGATTTATAGTTTGACTGATCACATTAGAACTCACAATACTAACAAACCTTATTCTTGCAAAACATGTGGGAAGAATTTTGGTTGGCGTAGTAATTTGACCACGCACATGAGAATCCACACAGGTGAGAAGCCTTATTCATGCAAAACATGTGGGAAGAACTTCTTGCAGAAATATCATTTAAGGGAGCACATGAGAACCCATACAGGTGAGAAGCCTTTTTCTTGCCAAACATGTGGGAAGAAATTCGCACACAGTAATCGTTTGAGGGACCACATGAGAATCCACACAGGTGAGAAGCCATTTTGTTGCAAAACCTGTGGGAAGAATTTCAGTCGACGTGAAAGTTTGACTTACCACATGAGATGCCACGCAGGTGGAAACCCATATTCTTGTAAAATATGTGAGGAGACTTTTATTCAATATGATAGTTTTACTCTCCACATGAAAACACATACAAGGGAGAAGCCACATTCTTGCAAAACATGTGGGAATAATTATAGGCAAAAATACCATTTGGTGCGCCACATGAAAGTCCACACTGGTGAGCAGTCACATGTGTGTAAAACATGTGGGAAGAATTTCCCCCAGAATTATCATTTACAGCGCCACATGAGAACCCACACAGGTAAAAAATGATATTCCTCAGATGTATGTGGGGAAAACATTCTGTGAAGTCAAACTTAAAAACCCATGTCTGCATTCATACAGGTTAAAAGTAGTTTTCCGGTTCAAAGTGTCTTTCGACTGCAATCCAGTGATTTCACTGCTTGTCACACTAGAAGATGAGTCAAAATAAAGCTGTTTTACTTCTTGATCAAACTGCACAATTGCTTTGATTTGACAAATATTTTTTCTTTCAACATTATTGAATTTTTTTGTAAATTAATATTTTAGGAAATGTCCCTAAAAAACGTTTCTCACATGAACAGATGCAAATTTTGACATGAAACATTGAGTCATTCATTGGATTCAGTGAGTTTTGTTGTGGGCTGATAAGATGGAGTTTTATTAATCCCAATGGAAACACCCTGTTTTCATCCCAATAGAAATGATTGTGCCAAATTGCTCCAAACATTACTATATTACAAACAAGTTCTTAGTGTATAAAAATAAAAACATCAAAATATAAAATTAAAAATGTGTAGGAGAGACCAGCTTGTTGTCACAGGCGTAAGTTGGCACATTGGAATTATCTTCTCCATCAGAAGGCACAACTAAAAAGTGGAATACTAGTTTTCTTCCCTTACATGGTCAGGTAACTGAGAAGAAGAGAATAGTACATTGTGAGGTGAGATGAACACTAATTTAACCATTTTGCACAGCCCAAATTAAAAAATATCAACTTTATATATTTCAAAATAAACTTCTTCCAGATAAAATACCTCAGTCATTGTTCTGTGCTGAGCTAACTTTAAACTGGAGCTAGTGTTAATAATAATAATAATAATAATAATAATAATCAATCAGGAGTACAACAAAGGACTTTAATGTCCACTACCGTACCTTAGCTCAGTACTGCAAGACATTCACCCAGCAGAAATACAGAGTCAGACCGTTGTTCCCCGCTACAGTAGCTGGATACAAATCACCATGACAGGTGTTTAGCACAGAGTTGAGTTAACCAGAGATTTCCTGGGACCAGGAGATAGATGGAAAATGAATGTTTGTTCAATAACTTTTTTTAATATTAATGATAAATATTTGCTGTGCCTGACTTCAATGTTCACTTTCAACTCAACTCTATTTACAAAGTGCTTTAAGAGACAACATGGTCGACCAAAGTACTTTCAAGTTAAAAAAGACGAATAATAATAATTTTGTA
This sequence comes from Pseudochromis fuscus, assembly GCA_900323345.1. Classification (NCBI taxonomy): domain Eukaryota; kingdom Metazoa; phylum Chordata; class Actinopteri; family Pseudochromidae; genus Pseudochromis; species Pseudochromis fuscus. Next base: position 10,507 of record OOFC01050019.1, on the reverse strand, counting down.
CTTGTTTCATTAGTTGCCAAATTCAGTGTGACATCTTACCCCATATAGTGAGACAACTTACCCCATTGTGGGGCAACATGTCACATGCTCACACTCTAATTGATTGCTTATAATTCTGCACTGACAAAGGTATAAATACAACATATACCTGAGACTTTGGTCTTTCAATCACGTGGAAATCAGTATAAACAGCAGAAACCATAGAGGAGAAACTTGAATGGAAAAAGTTTCAACTGATTGATGCATCTTTCTAAGTGAATGTATCAAATATCTGAGTTTGATCTGGTTCTCCACAACAATAACATCCAGTTCTACTAAACTCTGGTTTCAACAGTTTTTCTTTGACACAGCTGAAATCTTTGTTTCATGTCGATTGTATAGTTCCTCCAAATATGAATGACCTCCTAAATAATGGTTCTTTTTTTCTATTTTTATTCTCTACATTGGTTTTATGAGTGCAGTGTGAACACTGATGTTGGAGCTGAGAGTCCTGCTCGTGCTGGGGGTCACTGTCATCCTGCCAAGTGACTTTTTTAAATATTTGTTAGAGCAGGTTGTTTAATTTTATATTTTTGATGTATTTTATGATTTTTTTTTTAAAATTTGTTTCAAGTTTCAGAGGTGAAACAAACAATTGAAGAAGGTTTTTTGTACACTACTTTTTATTAATAAACGTTGGATAATATTTCCTCCAGTGCTGTTGATTTAAATTATGCTTCCCAAACTGATTGTAGCTCTGAGTGTCATCAGCTGAAGTCATAGAAATGTATACAACAGTTACACAGTAGCTCTGTCTCTGGCCTCCTACAGACATCGTCGTCAGTCGTTATCACCATTTTCTTCTTTACACAGGTCAATAATTCAACCAATCTAGTCAGACATGTAGACATTCACACACGCACACAAACTACATTTATGTCAGTGGGTTGGGACTGGGGTTGAGAACCAGAGGGTCGCTGGTTCAAGTCCCAGCCTGGACAAAATACGGAGTGTGGACTGGTGGCTGGAGAGGGGCCAGTCCACCCCCATGGTCAATGTAAGTGTGGTGAGGCTGAGACTGTTGCATGTGGTTCCACAACGCAACAGATACTCATCTCAAAGGAGGAAACTTCTCATATGATAATCCACTCTTAAAATAAAACTCTAGAAAACTTTCCCATCTTTTCCACTGTGCGACCTCTATTTTGAACTGACCCGAAAGTACCGGAAGTAAACAAATTATTAGCATAGCAGCATTGTTAACAAAACACTTTCACGGGTCCCTCACTGCTGAAACTGGGACAAAATGAAGAAGCTGAGCGCTAACAGAAATCCCATTGAACAGCAGAGGGCAGCAATACGCCTGGGATGCGTCTACTCTGCCGGAACCAAAGAAGAAGAAGAAGCAAGCTAATACCATTAGCTTTGTGGATGTTGTTGGAGACGGTTGTGTTGTCGTATCCCAGTTAAAGTTTGAGTTGTAGAAGTAACAATGTCTTCAGTTGAGTGTTTGAGAGAGTTTGTCAACGAGCGACTAACTGCTGCTGCTGAGGAAATATTCACAGTGTTTGTAAAAACTATCGTTCAGTACGAGGAAGAGATCGATCGTCAGCGCAGACTGCTGGATATCACTTCCAAACCTCAAGTAAAGTTACACAGAATAGGTATGTACAACTATAATGGTCTTTATGACGTCACAGATTAATGTAACTCATGTAGGATCCTTATAAAATGTAACGTAGAGACGTTACATATGTTTTTAGATGGACAGACGAGAAGTTCAGCTGCTGTGTTATTTATATAGAAATTATATGAGTTCATCTGCTTTGAAAACAAGCAACATTTAACATAAAATATCCAGTTTGTATCAAACACAGGAAAACTGAGTCAACTCAAAGATTGTAGTAGGTTAGAAATCAACTACGCTTCCACCAGGTTGTAATTTATGTAGAATACCTGAACTATGTCTCCTTCCGTGTCACTCTCCCACCTTGACCACTGTCTGAGCATTCCAGGAGAAAAACTGGTGCAATGTTGTTCAATGTAATGTTTTTATCAATTTTGTAGCGCTACCACCTTATCTTGGTGGAGGGATTTGTGTGTCCCAGTGATCCTTGGAGCTCGGTTGTCAGGGGTTTTATGCTCCTGGGAGGGTCACCCATGGCATACAGGTCATGGTGAAGGGACCAGACAAAGTGTAGCTCACCAAGACCCCTTATGATAAGTAGCATAAAGGGTTCGGAGTTTCCTTCACCCGGATGCGGGTCACCAGGGCCCCCCTGGAGCCAGGCCTGGCTGTGGGGCTCGATGACCAGTGCCTGGTGGCCGGGCCTTTACCCATGGGCCCCAGTCACAGTCTGAAGAGGTGATGTGAGGCCTCCTTCCTGTGAGCTCACCACCCACAGGAGTGGCCACATGTGGGGATCCTGACAGTCTGATCCTCAGTGGTAGAAGCAAGTTCTAGGGTGCGCGAGGTTGAGAAGTTTTGACTAGATATAGTCAGCCTCACCTCAATGCACAGAAAGGGCTCTGGAACCAGTTTTCTTGAGAGGGGTTGGACTCTCTTCCATTCTGGAGTTGCCACTGGTGGGAGGCGTTGGCTGGGGTGGCAGTACTTGTTGCCCCCCAGCTTGGTGCCTGTATGTTGGGGTTTCCTTTAGTGCATGAGAGGATAGCCTCCCTCCACCTTCAAGTTGGGGGATGGATCCTGACTGTTGTTTGTGCCTATTGTCCAAACAGCAGCTCAGAGTATCCAACCTTTTTGAAGTCCTTAGGGGGGTGCTGGAAAGTGTTCCTTCTGGGGATTCCCTTATTTTACGGGGGACTTCAACGTTCATGTTAGCAACAACGATGAGACCTGTAGGGGATTGATCGGGAGGAATGGGCCCCCGATCTGAACCCGAGTGGTGCTTTGTTATTGGACTTCTGTGTTTGCCACAGATGGTCCATAACGAACACCATGTTCAAGCTTAAGGGTGTCCATATATGCACTTGGCACCAGGACACCCTAAGCCGCATTTCAATGATCGACTTTGTGATTGTAATAGGGCTGGACGATATGGCTGAAAAATGTATCATGATATAAGTGATTCATATCGGTCGATATCGATAATTATTGATTCATTTTTTTTAACCTATTAGAAATAAGGTCCAGGAGAAAAAAGGCTGAATAGAAATACTTTTATTTTAAACGTAACCTTTAACAGATCAATAAACAAACATGTCTAACAGATTATTTTTAAATATGTGCATATGTTCTGTCTTGTAAAAGTGTTTTAGACCTGGTAGAGAAGTAGAAGTGGGTCAAGCAGGTGAATCAGATTCTTGTTTCCAAACTTCTCAACTGTACTGAGCATTAGTATGTCCAATGCTAAATGATATGCCGTTGCATCAGTTATTTCTTTATAACTTTTTATGACACTGCTGGAGAGTACCTCTCGATGGGGGTCTGTTGCCGGTTGTGTGGTGGTCCACCTGTACCAAGAGATGTTACTGTACTTCATCGGATCAGAGCGGCTGAGGTGGGAAAATAAATGTCTCATATTGCCAGACTTGGTAGAGATGACGACTTGTTGACGTGCCCTCTCCTGTTTCACCCACAACTTCCTCTCGCACTGTTGCTCTCATTCTCTGGTTTCACTCCACGCCGTTCATTTTTTTTAACAAGTTACAAGGCACGACGTTGAAGAATGAAACTGTGCGTCTCACTCAACAGGTTGTTGCTAGGTTACCAAAGTGCAAGTTAGTTTGTTGATGCCACCAACCTTGCTAGCTGGGCCATGAGAGGTTGAGAAGCTAAAGCCCTTCCTCTGCCTACATCCCCCAGAATGCCTTGCGGTTTTGGAATTGGTGTTTTCTTCCTGATTTTTTTCAAACGGAGATCAGTGAAATTATTGAACAGTCTATCAAATGTATTTTCTATTGCTATTGATCACGTGTCTATCGTGATATATATCACTATCGTTTTATTGCCCAGCTAGATTGTATCATCAGACTTGCGGCCACACGTCTTGGACACTCAGGTGAAGAGGGGGGGCGTTGCTGTCAATCGATGAGTTGGCTCTAAGGGTGGGGGAAGATGGCAGCCAGACCTGGCAGACCCAAATTGTGAGTGTTTTTTGCAAACATCTGGCAGAGTCTTCCGTCAGAAGGAGCTTCAACTCTCACCTCCAGGAGAGCTTTGTCCAGCTCTAAGAGTCACCGTGGCAACCAGTGAAAACCAACAGGATGTCAGAGGAGTTCTTTCATAAGAACTCTGATAGAGTTGTTATGTCAAGGGGACTAACAACATGATGACAGTGACACACTGTCCAGCTCTCTCCACTGCACAGCTCTGCTAATTTTATCTACAGTTTGTTTTCTGAGATGTATGTTGTTCAGCCATCTCATTATTAACCTTTGTCTCTTTGTCCCTCCAGACCTCCCACAGCAACATGTCTGTAAAGAGGAGGAGGATCTCCCTGACCAGCAGCTCTGTGACCAGGAGAGGAACTCCAGTCTGGACCAGGAGGAACAAGAACCTCCACAGATGAAAGAGGAACAGGAGGAACTGTGCACCAGTCAGGAGGGAGAGCAGCTTGGACTGAAGCAGGAGACTGATACTTTTGTGGTGACTTATGTGGAAAGTGACCATAGTGAACCAGAATTAGACAGTGAGCAGCTCCTCCCTCCCATCTCTCCAGAACCTGAGAACCAAGATCAGGGAGGGAGTGAGCATGAAGACTCAGGAAGTCACATGAACAATGTAGAAAACTTTGCCATGTCAGACAGTCAGTGTGATACTGTATCAGGTAAACAGTCTTTAAAATGTGATGTTTGTGGAAAAGCATTTAAGTTCAGATACCAGTTGAATCGACATTTGAAAAGCCACACAGGGGAGAAGCCTTATTCCTGCCAAACATGTGGGAAGAATTTCACTCAGCCTTGTCATCTGACAGTCCACATGAGAACTCACACAGGAGAGAAACCTTATTCATGTGACACATGTGGTAAGAATTTCTCTCAGAGTAATTATTTGATTGTCCACATGAGAACCCACACAGGTGAGAAGCCTTTTTCTTGCAAAACATGTGGAAAGAATTTTACCAGACGTGCAAGTTTGGCTTATCATATGAGACTCCACGCAGGTGAGAAGCTGTATTCGTGTACGACATGTGGTAAGTCAAACTTTCACGTCAAGTGAAATGTTATCTGTGAAGCCAAACTTGAGAAAACATGTTTGTATTCATCCAGGTTAAAGCAGTTTTCATGCTCAAAGTGTCTTTGGACTGCTGCAACAATCCTCTGACTTCTCTGCACGGGGATTTTCTCTTCTTCTTTTTGAAAATGAGAGTCCTGAGAGGAGCTGGGGGGAGGGTGGGACGAGTCCACATCATCCAGCCTGTTGAAGAGCAATTTGAGCTCACTGGCTTCATGCAGGGCTCCTTCAGTCACCTGGTCCTTCATCTTGCTGTGGCCAGTGATGGTTTTCATACCACACCACACGTCCCTGATGGTGTTGTGAAGTTTGCTCTCCAGCTTCCTCCGACGATCTTCTCCTTCAGTTCATGCTGCACTTTCTTCATCTCCTCTTTGCCTACACTCTTCAAAGCAGTCCTCTTTCTGTTCAGTGTGGCCTTGATGGCTTTGGTCACACAGGGTTTGTTGTTGGGGAAACAGCGAACACTTGTGGTGGGTCCATCAATATCTTCTCCATGTCCAGTCTGTTACCAGTCTGGACTGCAGGGATGTAGAGAGGCTTTAGTTAGACCAGGTTGTGTTCCCATCTGCCCAGTGGAGGGAAAGCTGTGGAGCTGCTTCGTTAACATTAGCCAGTGAAAAGTGCACAGTGGAAACTAGCACATTAATTCCTGTGTTTCCAGACTGTGTGAGAGAGGATTCGGGTTCATGGCCTAAACACAAGAGCAGTGAAGTGAAAAACTGCATCACTGCAGCTTTCGAGGGAAAAGTTTTAATCAAACTACATGAAAATCACTTTAAACAGGACAAAACCATCGAGGAGAAACTTGTGTGGAGAAAGTTCAGCTGAATTATTCATCTTTGTAAGTGATTGCAAACAAAATATCTGCGATTTATTTGGCTCTTTTTCAGTCATGACATCCATTTGTTTCATGTTGAGTGTATATTTTATCCAAATATAAATGACTGAGCATTTTAACTTTTTCTATTTTATTCAGTGATGCTGTCATCCATCTTTTCTCATTTGTTTACAGCAGGTTGTTTCATGTTATATGTTGATGTATGCTGTGATTACATGTATTTTATTTATTTCAGAGGTAACACAATCACAATTGTCTTAGATGTTTTGTGAAAGTTTTTTTTTAAATGACTAAACTTTATTTGATCAAAGATTTTGAATCATTTTATATTAAGTTTGAGATACAAGAGGAAGTGGTTGTAGGTGTTATAGAAATATCAAACTAATGGTCAAAATACAGTCTGAGAGTCTGATTCATGGGAATATTGGAAGCTAACGAGCTGGTACAATTAAGATATCCATCTCCCAGTCATAATCTATGGAAGCCCTAGAGGGACATGATTTAATACACTTTTATTTTCTCTTTTGTGCCTGAAAGTAAAATATATTTTTTCATGTCCTTTGAGGGCTTAGGGTAATAACCACTTGCTCTTCTTTGCACTAAAACAAAGGGAAACATTTGGAGTTGTCGTTGTTAATAGGTTATAATAGACCCATTTACAGCCTACGTCATCAAGAAGCCGCATGCGCATTTTGGCAACGGAAGTTCTATGTCCCATTGTTTACCTGGTATTGTCTGCACCATAGATATATACAAACACTAGATGGCTTAAGGCGGAGTCAACAACGTTGTCGTCTGGCAGCCATCTTACGGCAGTACGCTACTCTGGAGCGCTATTGACAATTCTGGGCTTACGTCACAAAATACGTCACAGGTCAAAATGGCGGTCAAGACGGTGAAAACAAACTTTCCACCCATAGAAAAACATTGGACTTTGGGTGGTTGTCATTTGATTACTGAAGATTATTTTGATTTGAAAAACTGAAAACATACTTTATTGTGGTATATCGTGATATATATCGTTATCGTGATATAAAATAATCCATATAGTGTTATATGTTTTTTCCATATCGCCCAGCACTACTTCCCTTAATACAAAATTAAATGCCATCCTGGTTCCTGATGCAGAGTTTATTAAACTCCTACTCAATAAAAATCTGCCTTTCATGTATACATGTGCTTCATTGTTGTATACACCTTTTTTTTAATTTTCTGTAGTGATGTCATCAGTCTTTGTTAGGAGCCTCTCAGTTTTCATGTTTGTGTTTATGCTTTTGTAACACAGCTGACCCTGTTAATACAAGGCGGCCACATTCCTGCAGTGCGAGGAGGAGTTGCAGGTGCCAGTTGACCTACTTTGCCAATAATGCTGTAATGTGGCGTCTTTGCCACCATCCTCGACCCTCCTCCACTGCCTCTCTATCCCTTTCACATTCTCTGTTTATCTGTTTCTGTCAATGCACCTCCTCTTGAATTATTTTGAGTTCATTTCACAGCAATCCCTACAGCTTACCTTCGTACTTCTTTAGAAAGGTCTGAACATTAGCTTTTGATTAGACTGCAGTACTTTCTGCTCAAATAAAGGAGCTCTTGTCCTTTTGTTCTCATGCATTTACCTTGATAATTGGCTTCAGTGCGCACCCAGCTGAGAAAATTACCCACAAAAAAGCAACATGCAGCATCTTACAACCATTTGTTTTTGCAGATACAAATGTTTTCCTGCATGATTAGCTTTCCTCTTGGGCCAGATTTAAAACACCGTGTCTGTCGGGTTTTATATGACTCTGGGATGCAAACTGTCACCACTACAGTGATGCATTTTCACGACTGCATACAGTTTTTCTCTGTTGTGTCCCACTTTTACTATGCATTTTTGTTTAGTAAGTGTGTGTTTATTTGTATCTTTGCTTTATTAGGTTGTGCAGACCCCAAGGAGCTGACCACAGAGCGAGTCCACTCTGCAGTGCAGGAAATGTTCAGCACCCTCAGAAGTTTGAGCCACACCAGGGACCATCTCAAGCAGCTACGTTCAGTCTACACCGCCAGCGATGGAGTTCACCAGGTCAATCACACAAAACAGACACACTCTTTGTTGCAGTGGGATTGCCCTCACTGAACAACAACAGAATATTTAGTTAAAATTTTCCACATTTTACCTTGTGATATATGTTTTCCCGTGGCAGTGGGACGTGCACAGATTTAGTAGAGGACCTCTGACCTCCGTTGCTTTTGTTCTGCTCTAGTTTACGTCACTTCAGCATACAGCACAGAGAAGGAGTTCACTGTGAGAACCCTTTTCACACTTGTCTGTATCTTGGAGCTTATGTAACTCAGAATGGCCTTTCTGGGCATTTGAAAGCTTTGTCCTCATGAAAGACTCTTATTCTTTTCATATAAACAGTCGGTGGTGGTAGCTTCACTGCTGTCGTCCTTCGCTGTGATTGAATAATGTTTTCAGGCTGGGAGCGAAAAGGTTAGGCGATAAAAGTTCAAGGCATTTTTCTTTTCATTCAAAGTTTGTAACTGTTTTCCTTAGACAAACACAGACAGAAGTAAAGGAAACAGGCCAATGAGTCGAAGGGCCTTTCTTGGAGCTAGATTGGAACTTAAGGGAGAGCTTTACAATAACTGGGACGTCTTTGGTTTGTGTTGCTTGTATCTCTTGAACCTTCCTCTAGAAAGTGTTGATTGTTTTTTTCCCCCAGTTTCTTACATAAGACATTTTTCCAACAGTAAAGCCATAGCATACAAAGCCTTGTTTCTCATCTGAGGACTTGGAGCTGTAGTGTTCAATACAACCGTGAAGGAAAATGTTTCACTTTTCTTCCATCCAGGACAGTTGAGACATATATATTAAAGAAAAAAATGTATGCAGCAGTAATAATTACAGATATAACACGAGAATTTCTAATCATTTTGTGAAACAGATTTATTTCACAGTCTTTTGTACCACTCTATAAAAAAAATAAGCTGCTAGCTGTTTGCAGAAAAACAGAACCCCACCAAGAAACAGTCTGCCACAATCTGGCATCTATCTGTATAAAATAACAATCAAAACACACACACACACATACACACATATATAAAAAAAAAAAATTGTGATCTTGCCCTCCTGGGTGGTCTTATGTGTCCTTCAAGGTCGGGTCCTCTACCAGAGTCCTGGGAGCCTGAGGGTTCTGCGCAGGATCTGTTCCTAGGATTGCGCTCTTCTGGACCGAGGTCTCAGATGGTGCTCCTGGTATCTGTTGGAGCCATCCACCCAGCTTGGGGGTCACTGCCCCTAGTGCCCCGATCACCACTGGCACCACTGACCCCCCACATCTTCTCTAACTCCTCTCTGAGACCTTGGTATTTCTCCAGCTTCTCATGTTCCTTCTTCTTGATATTGCTGGAATTCACTTGGAATCGCAACATCTACCACTACGGCAGTCCTCTGCTGTTTGTCCACCACCACTATGTCCGGTTGATTGGCCATTACCATCTTGTCAGTCTGGATCTGAAAGTCCCACAGGATCTTGGCGCGCTGCTACCTGGTTGTGTCGCTCCAGGTATGCTTTACCTGCCAGCATCTTGCAGCCCGCTGTGATGTGTTGCACTGTCTCAGGGGCTTCTTTGCACAGTCTGCACCTGGGGTCCTGTCTGATGTGGTAGACCCTGGCCTCTATGGATTGTGTGTTTAGGGCCTGTTCTTGTGCAGCCATGATCAGAGCCTCTGTGCTGTCTTTCAGTCCAGCCTTATTCCAGCCACTGGTATGTTCCCTCGATGTCAGCCCCTTCTTCAATCTGTCGGTGGTACATGCCGTGGAGGAGTTTGTCCTTCCATGATGGCTCTTCAGGTTCCTCCTCCTCTTTATCGGGTTTATGTTGCCTTAGGCATTCACTCAGCAGTTCGTCATTAGGGGCCATCTTCTCCACGTGTTCTCGGAGGCTAACTGTTTCCTCCTGGATCGTGGCTCTGACACGCTTCAGCCCTCGGCCCCCCTCTTTTCGCTTCGTGTATAGCCTCAGGATGCTGGACTTAGGGTGAAACCCTCCATGCATTGTGAGGAGCTTCATCAAGACAAGGGTCTTGATGTCTGTGGCTTGGCTCTCTTCCAGTGGCCAGGATATTATGCCAGTGGGGTATCTGATTACTGGCAGGGCATAGGTATTAATGGCCTGGATCTTATTTTTCCCATTCAGCTGACTTTTCAGGACTTGCTTCACCCTCTGCAGGTACTTGGCTGTGGCCGACCTCTGAGCTGCCTCCTGATGGTTGCCATTTGTCTGTGGAATCCCCAGGTATTTGTAGCTGTCTTGCACATCTGCAATGTTGCCTTCAGGTAGTTCAACCCCTTCAGTTGAGATCATCTTCCCTCTTCTAGCTACCATTCGTCCACACTTCTCTATTCCGAATGACATCCCGACGTCATTGCTGTAGATCCTTGTGAGGTGAATCAGGGAGTCAATGTCACGCTCATTCTTGGCGTACAGCTTGATGTCATCCATGT
>OOFC01050018.1:0-12362 GCA_900323345.1 Pseudochromis fuscus | reverse complement strand
GCTGTGTGTCGCATAAAAGATGATGTCACGAATGACGGCCAGGTACACTGAGGAGGGACTATCCTCGGTAATGTGAATGCTACCGAGGGGGGGCAGTCCCAAGCGATCCGAAGGGAAGCAAAGCGAAGCGAGTAGGTCCCAGTGTGAATGAGCCATAAGTCTCCTGTGAAATGGGCATAGTCTTTCTCTGGGGCATTACAAATGTTAAACCTGAGCTTCCTGTTTCTGGTTCTTTTCCTCATTATGAACTGTGGTGCTACACTTTCACTTCACGTTACAGATAAACTCATGTCCAGCCGAGCAGTCGCTGTTTAAACTGCATCGTATTTGTTGAAGCTGTCAGTAAAAATCAGCGTTCACTGATGGACATCCCTCCCTGCCCGCTGGCCCCAGGCTACTGTCAGCCTGCGTCAGGCAAGCTTGTAATAATAAATGCTTTTCCAACCAGGCAAGCCCTTTAAAAAGCTTGTAAATATGAAGAACTGACCAAAATCATGTCATTTCCATCGTTAAATGTGTGCAAGACAGGCTCCATCGCATCTTCGTGGAAACAGCCATTTTTGCTGATGTATTTGTATATTTTAGGGCTAAACGATTAATTGCATTTGCAATAATATTGTGATATGACAAAACGTGATTTTGTAATCACGTGTGTGATTACAATGTAAAAGAATAAAAAGAGAGAGCGAGAAGAGACGACTGGACTGCACCAACCTGTTGTCCAACAGCCTCTGTCTCGACTGAACAGTCACAAACAGACTCAACTGAGACTTTGTTGTGGAGGAGGAACAGCACATCAGTGTGGGATTATTTTGGTTTTAAAAAAGATGCTGCAGTGCCGCTCGGTATGAGCGTAGCTCTAAACAGCACGGGGAAATCCCTCAGTGTTTCTGTAGTGTAGTGGTCACCACGTTCACCTCACATGCTAAAGGTCCATAGTTGAAAAGCGAGTGGAAACATTAGAAGTGGTACTATTTATTCTGTAATCCACTTTCTGTTATTCAAGAATTTCCTCAGTGTGGGATTGATAAAGTCTTATTTATCTCATCTCTAAAGTAGTATAGGCAAATAGTGAGTTTCAGTTTGTGTGAAATGTTACTATGGAGCAGTAAGACTCATGTCATTTACAATCAGCTTTATTTTGCAGAAGCTTTAAGAAGTACATGCTATTAAACACCACCTGTTTTTCTTTCAATGACTCTGTAAATTAAATACAATTGATTTGTTGCTCTTATGTTTCTGTAATGAGCAGTTAAAAAAAAAAGTTATTTATTTATTTCAACCCTTGCATCTTATAGTGACAGCTTTTAATTCTAACAAAGACACTGAGTCTATAGGACAGAACATAATTAAAATGATTTTGGAAATAATAATTTCAAAAATTGCATATTAAATCGCAATATTGGAAAAAAAAATTACAATTTAGATTATTTTCCAAATCGTTCAGCCCTCGTATATTTTGTATTCTTGTACACTCTGTGATCTTCACCCGGGTACTTTCAGAGATTGTTACACCACCTCTTGGGCAATTTGAACTGACTCATGGGCTCATCTTCAGCATCTTCTCCTGTACTGGTGAAAGTTGTATTATACAACATGTAGATCCATCTGCGCAATCTGATTGGTCAATTAGATGTGAGAAATGAGAAAGACGGTACAGGCAGCCTGTGATCTTATTCACGTCTTTTTTAAAACCCCTTCAAAGGCGTCAAACCAATTTTGGGGGTAAGTTGATATTTTTCCATTTTTTCAGAGCTGCTCCGTGATCCACTGGAAGGAGAAAAGTATTTGTCCTGCTCCTTTACAGCAGCTGACAGCAGCTGACAGCAGCACCAGAGTGGAAGATATAAAAGGAGGACTGAGTACAGTACTGACGCTGCCACTGTGGTCACACGACTGAACGAGGTCATGGGGTTAGTCAACTACCTGAGGATGACTGTTTGCACGCAGACCGCCGTGGTGCCCACGTAGAATAAACAGGAAGTGGGAGAGGACAGCATGCAGAGGTGTCCTGATGTACAAGTGTTGAACAGAGTTTTGAGGCAGAGCAGCTCACTGGATGTGAAGCAGGATATATTCAGAGCAGAGATGCCCTGAGCTGGACATACAGCCAGAGAGACCAGACTGAGGTGGTTTGGACATGTACACAGGAGGGAGAGTGAATCTATCAGGAGGAGGATGCTGAGTTTGAACTGCAGGCAGGAGGCTGAGAGGGAGACCACAGAGGAGGTTGATGGATGTAGTGAAAGAGGACATGAAGGAGGCTGGTGTGAGGGTCATGATGCAAAGGATAGGGTTAGATGGAGGCAGTTGATTGGCTGTGGCAACCCCTGAAGGGAAAGGTTTAAAGAAAAAAAAGAAGAAGAAGAAGAAGAGGAAGATGTCCTGAGCTGGTATTTATAATTCATGGCAACTCCTCAGTCCAGCTAATCTCACTCAGGGTTTTCTGCTGCTCTGGAAGGGACTCATCTGCTGGTGAACATAAAAACATTTGGGATATTTGACAGTTTTCTCTCAACTGACATGGATTTAATCTAAAAGCACTGCAGCCGATTCAAATGAAGTCAGGTCTGTAACAATGAACAGATAAAGTCTAGAGCCCAAATCATTTCTACATGGCAGGGGTGGGAATCTTCAGGTAGCCCACGATTCAATTACGATTCGAGTCTAAAACGATAATCAAGTTTCAGAAATTAAAGGTCAAAATGTTATAAGGGCCTGTGAAACTCCATCACGATAATTAGGTTGAGGAATTATAGTGAATTGATTTATGTGGGTCACTCACATCGCCGGCGACATGCTCCAGTCAAACGCCACACGCTGGAGATACGCTGGCTGTTAATCCATATGGAGCTGATTATGTGCTTCCCGTAAAGTGTCCAGGTGACAACACGCTGCACTACTGAGTTCCACCTTTTCGTTTCGTTTTTGTCTATTTTACGTTATTTAGCATTTAAATAATCAGAATTTAGACATTTGTGAATCGATTCAGAATCGTCCACATCTAAATCGCGATGCATCTAAGAATTGAATTTTTCCCCACTCCTTCTACATGGTGTCTGCAAATATTTCACAATAAAAGCAAGGATATGAAATGAAGGGTTCGTTTCCAATGAAACACTAGCACCGGGCCGTTCCAACTTTTTCAGACCACGCATCACCTCCAACTTCCCAACACAGCTGACGTACCACTAACGCAAGATACAAAATAACCTTTTGTTAGCTAGCTTACTTACTTAGCAGCTAACTTCTTCAATTACTTGAAGTTGTAAGCTAACTTATTGTATTTAACTGTCTATAGATTTATGAAATTAATATTAAAGTAATCAAACCAATAAAAGAAAGATTTGATGTAAATGTTGTGAATGCTTCTTGGGTATTGAGTACATTATTCCTACCTACCATGAGTCAGATCTACACACAGCCTCCTATCAGCTTGTTGGACCAATGACCAACAGCGAGTGGTAGCAGATTGGTCCTGGTCTTTGTTTACATTTTCTTACAGTGAATGAGATATGTTATCAACCCTCCAATCCAAGCTTTGACTTTTCAGGCAGCAGACAGCCCCTCTGCATTTCAACAAGTGCATACATGTAGCGCTTACACATCACAGCAGATTCTCTGTGGCGACGTGCAGCCCGTCGGCTTCAAGGGTTCATCAAGCAGGGTCAGGTTTGTTGTGGATCTTATCAACACTCACATAAGTATGTACACACCATCTGTGCACTTTTTATTTAGAACCCCCAAGGGAAGCTCTACACTATGAATTACACTGCAAATAAGTCCCAGTGCACTCATTCCACTCACAAGTTCATCAGAAACAGCATGCCCACCAAACCTTTCCTTTAGTTCAGTGCAGTAACATTAAAGTTTGGAGTTCACTGTAAAGGACCTTGTAATCCCACAGTAAAATAATTTGATTTTGTAGAAACACTAATTTTTACGGATGTTTATTACATGCAAAATGTTTGTTTCATGTTGTAAACGTACATAAATGGTCTCAACCAGTGGTTCTCAACTGGTGGGTTGCAACCCAAAAGGCAACTGGTGGGTTGTTGCCCCGCAGCATGCAAAAAACCCCCCCCAAAAGATAAAATCCAATGGAGAATATCTGTAGTTACCCTCCTGAACAGTAGGGGCAGTAGTATGTGCAGCGGAGGCACTCGTCTTTGCGGCAAAAGAAACTACGTGTTTACGTTTGCCCACTAGCAACGTGGTGAAGCAAGTTTGACTCTGAGTAAGATGTGTTTGGAACAAACGACTGGATATGTTTCCCAGTGCTGGTTATGAGGGCGAGCAACTGGACACAACAGCAAGAAGACAATGATGAAAACAATCACGACACCCCTGAATAAACTTTGAGTGGTTTAATGACTACTTTCCTGAGAAACGACGGGTGCCTGACCCGTTTGGCATCATGTTGCCAAGCAACAAGGAATGTGTGCACAGGGAGCTATCCTGTGACCACACGCACAAAAAGACATTCACAGAGGTAAGTAAGCCTTTCAGAGCATCCTTCCACCATTCAGCAACACTGCCCTCTGTCAATGTGGCTTCTCTGCTCCAGTTCAGCTGAAAGCACAATACCAAACTACCTGGACACTGACCTCAGAGTTGCTTTGTCAACTGTACATCATTGAGACGCTTGTAAATTTAAAACAACGTGCACAGCTTTCCCCTGTTAGGGACTCTGAATGCAGGTCTTCTTTACTGTTAGTAGGTTTAAGTGTGAGAGCTTCAAAGAACAATGTTGTTTGAATATTTGTGATCAGAATATATTTTGTTATACTTGAATCATCTGGAAACTGCACTTACTTACTTAACCTTTTTATTTTGCACTTTTTTGTTTACACTACGTCATTTATATTTTGTGGACAGTAATAGCCTACTGGAGAAAGTGACTAATGAGATGTTGTTTAGAAAAGCTATTTTAATTTGAATTGCACTTTTTTTTAGGTTTGTTGAGAAAAACAGTTTTACTTTTACTATGAAAACTACCTGAGGCTGTTGACATGTTTGTTCCAACTGTCCTCGGTACTTGAACAAGTGTTGCTGCTTGTCCTTGAGTTGTTAGAGTGTAATATGTGAAATCTCATATCTAATACATTTGGACTTACCATTAATGGTGGGTCCTGAACCCAGACCAGTTGAGAGCCACTGGTCTAGACCAGGGATTCCCAACCTGTGGTCAGCGACAAAGGGTAATGGTGGCCTATGCAGAATTGGTCAAAAACAGGGAAATGGTCAGGTGGGAAATCCAAAGTTGAAATCAGTGATGATAGTGAAAGAGGAAGAACCAGTGGCGAGGGGGGGGGGGTGTTGTGCGTCAGCGAGGTCAGAAGTGGCAGGCGGTGCATGGTCTAAAGAGACTGGGAACCGCTGGTCTACACAATATGTAAAAGGTGAATAAGGAAGAAAACTATGGTTGTTTAATGTTTTTGAAAAAAGGGTTGAATTTAGGTTTTTCTTTAATTGAATCATTAAATAAAACACCTGCTGTACTGTACAGTTTGTGTTTTCAATGGAACTAGCTGGGCTTCATCAGCTTTACAAATTCAAGTACAATTAACTCTAAACATTTTAACTGGTAAACTTAACATAAAAATAACAGACCAAGCTAACATGGGATGTTATTTTGATAGTTCTGAACATTTGCATAGACTCTACACTAACATTTAGATTTATACAATAATTGGGATAAAATCCTGAATGTGTATGAATGAAACTTATGTAGCTTAAAAAAAAAATAAAACCATGTCAGCCTGACTTTTTAATGTCCACTCAACCAGGAAAGACTTTGGAGTTAATTGTACTAATACTCATAAAGTTGACACACTACCAGCTGTTCAAGTTCTATTAGCATGCTAAGTGTACATTATACAGGCAATTCAGGTCAATTATTAGAGTATGAAAAAGATCTGATTATTAAAATACATGCTAGAAGCTGAACCAGTTAAGCTGCGTCGACTTTAAAAATTTTAACACAATTAACGCAAGCATGCAGAATCTGTTAACTTGACACACACACACAAAAAGATGATAACAACAATGTTATTAATAGGTAAAACTCACATGTGAGTGTAAAATAGTTATTTTGACAGTTCTGATCACTTCTCTCTGACATTTTGAAAATGGATTAAACCTTCAAACATGCACACATGTAATTCAGGTAGTTTACAGAAAAATACAGACGACATAAAAGCTTTTTTTCTCCGTTCAGTATATTACTAAAACATTACATCAAATCTTATTATGATGATTCCAAAATCAAAGTAGGGATGGCTCCATACCACTTTTTCACATCTGATACTGACACTGCAGGCTTGAGGATCGGGCAATACTGATCCAATACCTTCTTTTTGTGACTCCTAAAGTTGTTAATAATACATTTATGGATGTAATTTGCTTAATACTGACATCTAAAAACACCACAATCACTTTGCAACAACTATTCTGCTCCCTAAAGAAAGAAGGAAAATATGTGACAACAGCTGAAGTTATGTGTAACTGCTGTGGTTTTATTTTAACAGCACTGTTAAACCCAACAGACCCAGCTGCTAAATAAATGTGCAACTTGGTGCAAATATTTAAATAATTCCAGTGTAAGCTCTGCAGCTTTTCTGTTCATGCTCTGGTCACGTGAGGAAAACACATGGCACATCGCGACCATGGAAACAGCTTGTCTTTGTTCATGGCATGTCGCACAAAGTGAAGCTGAGGATAGTTTGGGCTTATAGATCAGATTGGACAGGTTCTAAAAGAAAAATCCCCCATCCGGTCATACTGGCCTGGATCGGATCCAGTAGATCGGATAGAACCATCCCTAATTTAAAGTGGTTGACTTAACATAAAATAACAGTTAAACTCATACAGACTCATGAATGAATTAAGAAATACTTTAAATGTTCATAATCGCTTGAAACCATAAATCATGCTCAATGCTAATTATGTAGTTGACAAAACAATGACCAGACACAAACATGCAGGTCTGTGTGAATATTTTCATGTTCAATCAACCAGTTCAGACTTTTGAGTTAATTGTACTAGTATTTAAGAAGTTCATACAGCACAGTTTGTGAATACTATGAAAACACATATGTTGTACACTTTGCATGTTTTTTTTCTTTTCATGTACTGTGATGTGTTTTGTATGGAACATAATGTAAACTTCTGAGTCCACACTGACCCTTTTGTTTCATGAATTAAATTGGATGTAACCTGTAACTGAGGTCACTTACAAAAAAAATGTGAACCACAGGTTTGCTGTTATATTTCCGACTGAACCCGAGGTGACCAACAGACTCAAGTGTGAACACACCTGAGGTGGATGATGCTCATAATCCCCACCCAACAGGAAAAAAAAAAACCCAGGGAGAGATAAGCTGCGAGTTTATCTCAAATCTTAAATGGATTAAATTAGGATAGAGTTAAGTGCAGACAGTAATCTGATTAGTGGAGTGGTGAGAAAATGAAAACGTCGATATGTTGACTGTAATCCTCTGGACTGAAGATGAGCTGCAGCTGTGTGTTGGATTAATGACTGACGGTGATGGTGATGGTGATGGTGGGGGAACATGTGAAGTGATGCAGGCTCAGGTGGATGTTGGCAACCATGTCCAGCTGCTGAGGTGAAACCCAGCGACAACACAGCTGCTCAAAAACCTCCTGTTACAGCCCAAAGACACGACATCTGTGTCAGGAACTGTGGACACGACCTTTACCAAACGGTGTGGATTTAACGCATTAACTTTAACGTTTAAAACTGACCACACTGCAGAAACTTAGAGACCACTGAGCTGAGACCACCAAACTCAGACCATCTTGCTGAGTCCATCGGACTGAGACCACCGGAGTTAGACCATCTTGCCGAGACCATCGGACTAAGACCATCAGACTGAGACCTGCCTGAGGAACGAGGCTACGTTAGCTAGCAGCATTGCTAGCATGTTGTGAACAGTGGGGCCCCAACAGATAAAAAAATAAAAAAAATAAATAATAACGAGAACAAAAGAGACTCACCTAAATGTCTCGACGAGTCTGTAACGATGTCCAGGTCGTGGTTACAATCCAAGAACTGTGAGTTAGGTGTGCATTAGCTTAGCCTCACCGTAATTCTGTGGGGGTTTTCCTTCTTTTTTTGGCTAGCAGTTAGCAGCTAGCTGTTAGCAGCTCCGGGGCTGCCGTCTCTCTGGAGCTGGCCCGGGGCTCGCTACTTGTTTTCGGACTTTCACGGGGGAAAGTACCACGATGCGAACAGCAACAGATCCCACGCGGAGGAAAACGTTCCTTAATCAGTACGTGTTAATGACACGGAACATTAAAAAAAAATCCAAAATGTCCACGACATTCAGCAAGGAAATACAAAAGGCAAACACGACCTCCGACGGAGCGAGAGCTGCTTTTCCTCCACAGTGCGCCGCACCCAGATGTTCTCACTCATATTTCCACGCGTGGAATCATCCGTGGTAATACTAATGTAGCTTATAATAAAAGATCATGCGGGTGTATGGGTTGTTTCGGAGCGGAGCTACATGGAGGCTGTGTCGGTACCAGCAGCACTGAACGGTGAGTTTCTTCTCTGCGACCTCTGCAGCAGCAGTGGGGGGGGGAGGAGGAGGAGGGTGGCCGCCAGAAGTCAGCCTCTCACTGCTCCACTATCTCCCACAGACACCGTCAACGAGCCCCCTTATCTGCATACAACCACCGGCGTGACCGCGGTTCACCTCGTCTTAGTCTTTATTTACACCGAGAGCAAACAACCGGAGAACAAACCAGTAAAAGATGATTTACACCGTGGGGCCCACTGCACGGTTTTACAGCTGTGTTTTATTAGGCTGTGGCGACACCTGCTGGTGAACATGTGTACAACCAGAAAGTGTGGTTTGTAAAAGCTGAAATCCTTCAAAGAATTTCTGCGGAGTTTAACAAGAATAAAAGTTGATAAACAGTTGAAAATTTTTGAAAATTGCGAATAAAAAATGTAAGAAGTCTAAATGTTGAAAGAAAAGTTCAAGTTCATTTTTTTTAAAGTTAAAAAAAATGAAAGAATAAAAGCTGGAAAAAATATTAAGACCATAAAAGTAAAAAACCTTTTTTTTAAAATCACAAAGTTTTTTAAATTTTATAAAAGCATAAAAATGGAAAATAAAGTTAAACATTTAATAAAGTTGAATATTTATAAATCAGTAAAAAAAACAAAAAACAGCTGAAAATTTTAAAAAGCATGAAATGTTTTAATCATGTTGGGCCCTGGTGCTGTCCAGCTCTTAATTTCAGATACTCTTTCCTGGACATCTGCTGCAGTGATGACCACTGGATCTGGGAGGTTGCTGTGTTCTGCCTGGAGGGCAGCCAGCCGTTGGGCATTGGTGTTCTGTGTCGCGTCCTTCTCCCAGATCCTCTTCCAGTATTGTTCAGTCTCAGCCCTGGGTGGGTCTGCTGTCATCTCGTTATCCTGCCACTGAGAGTAGACTTTGGCTGGTTGGTGGAGAACATCATGTTTATCCTCCTTGCCTCTACTTCTCTGCTGTATCTTTTTAGCTGTGTAGCCAGGACTGTGAGCCTCTGCTGTGGACAGCTGCTGTACTTCTTGGGCAGATCTTTCTGAGATTTACACCTCTGTTTATCTCTCTGACTAACTTCTCTCCTTGTTGCCTTGATTTTTGCCTCGAGTCTTCTTTTCTATGGCTGCTCCTTCGGGCTACTCATGCTCTTCATCTTGTAGCCCAGCATCTCTAGGATGACTGTTGCCGCTGAATATCAGCTGATTGGTTTTAGTGATGTTCTCAGTAGGGATACTTAGCAGTGCTGAGTTTATAGTACTGGTACTCTGTTCTTTAGCCTTGGCAAGCAGGAGGTCGCTGAGTTCCCCCAGGACTTCATGATCTTCTCTCTCAGGTCAGCTGCTCTTGTGTTAAGATGTTCTGTACTTGGGGCTTGGTACCCAATCTGTCATCCCGGCTTCCCCTTGTCGTAGCATCTTTGTACCTTGGATGAGGTAGTTTGTACCTCATCCATCTCCAACTGTGATGGTAACTTCCTGTTATGGATATTCAAATACTGGGTGAGTAGTTGTTTGTTTGTTAGAAAGTTTGTTCTTCCTGCTCCATGTTTGTCTTGTTGCAGCCACCAACTAACATCAGTGCGCTTGTTCCCCAACAGCTGATGGGGACCTTGTTGACCCAGGCCGGTATGACTCCATTAACTGTAGAGTCACTCATTATGTGGTATAGGAATTAGGGATGAGCCAGATACTCAGTTCAAACGAGTACTCGTTACGGATACTGCATTTTTGCCGAGGTTGTGTAGGGCACGAGTTTTTTTAATTATTATCCGTATCCGTGTTAAATGAAAATCCTCGTTGGGTAACTAACTGCTGTCCGTCATATGTGACCAGGAAGGACATGGTGATTTCCCAAAACTGAATAAATACCACACGTAGTTAAATGCAACACTGCTTTGTTAACTCTATCATGTTGTAACTAGAATATCCGCTGAAAAAAATGTTTTCATGGACTGATAGTCCAATATCACTTTATCTCATTGTTATCTCATTATCTGGACACTTTATTTGTATATAGCCTTCTTTTTACTATTATATTATCTATTTACCCTCATTTCTATACTGTTTGTTTGTACTACTGTGACACTGAATTTCCCCTCTGGGGATTATTAGAGGAATATCTTATCTTATCTTATCTTATCTTATCTTATCTCGTAACGTACGTGGTGCATTCAAAACATTGGTTTGAATCTCAATTTTGAGGCTGTTCCAATAGTTTTTACATAAAATAATGTACGGATTGTATAGCCTCCGAGTACAGATACGGATACAGATAATGTGAATGGGTAAACAGATACAGATAGTGCTGGACTCACTCATCCCTAATAGGAATAAAGCATGAAGAGTCTTGTTCAAGGACCCACCTGGTCGGGCCCTTCCAGGTGACAGCCCACAACATTACCTACTGAGTATACACACACCAGTCCAGTCCTGACCAGTTAGTCAGTAATGACTGGGTCATAGTCTATTACGCAATCAAAACTGAACATGAAATGAACATTGTGGGTGTCAGCGCTGAGGAAAATGAGAGAGCTGACCGAGTATTCTGGGTTTAGGGTTAAAAAGCTAAACACAGAAACAACATGTGATGATACAGCATGTCACAGCAGGTGAAAATGATAAGATCCAGTAAAACTGGATTGTATTGAGGTGAAGAGTTTCCAGGTTCTTGGAATCAATCCAGTGCACAGCTGTTTGTCTCCTGTGATAGAAATGCATTTAATGAGATCATACTTTGCTATACAAAGTAAAGATGGAAGAGTTTCATGAAATTCTCATATCTGAGTTTCATCTGGAGCCTTAATGAGTCCTTTGCACTGAAAGAAAGCTTCCTGACGCGGGGCACGGCCCAGGAAGGTCTGCAGCATCTCCATTCCATCCACCGAGCCGCCAGCCTCCAAGATCACCCTCCGGTACTCTCTTCCAACCTGAGTTAATAAAACACATGATCCGTTGAAGACATGTTGCATAAAAACGCACAGTCAAACTATACACCACTGGTTATAGAAATGTACAAAGCCACCGGGACCCAAAAGTGAAACCAATGTGCAAAAAAGGTGCAATACCACCAGCCGCCAGTAGATGTTGCTTAAGTATAAGCAGAAGTTTATGGTAAAAGTTAAGTAGGTGGAATTAAGTTCCAGAAATCTACATTGGACATTTGGACCAAGAAATGACTGAACATTTTAAATGATAGGAAACTAACAAAGTTTGAATACAAGTCAATGGTAAAAGCTGACAAGAGATATCTACAATGAAAGGTGGTCCATCTGAAAATCAGTTCATCATTAAGGAGATATTGGGCTTCACACAGAGGAAGCTTTAGGGGAGGGGTTATTATGATTGACGGCTCTGGTCTCCAATGATTGACAAGTGGTTTGGAGCCCAACTCACTGCTGAACTGCAGTCTCATTACCCATTGGACAGCGTCCTCGGGTCAGGGTCAGACCCGCCTCATCACTTCTCCCTTCATATCTAAATATGATCACTTCTGGCTCCAAGAAAAATAACATGGCCACGTTCAAATACTAAACACTTGGTTTCAAAATGGGTGATGCCCCAGTGACTCCACCCATCTGTGATCTACAGTCCATGAGTCAAACCGACCTTTGGATTCATGATTCCTTCTTTCTTGAAGCGACTGAAGAACATGTCCATGGAGTAGACCTCACTCCACAGATAGCTGTAGTACTGACCGTCGTAGCCTCCGGCCAGGTGGCTGAAACTGGCTGTCATGTTGGTGCCTGCACAGAAAACATGAAACTAACAATCATCACTAATTCTTTATTAATCTATATAT
>OOFC01050016.1:83965-94578 GCA_900323345.1 Pseudochromis fuscus | reverse complement strand
CGCCCCTCCCAAAAAAGATACATCATTGCAGATAAGAGACAACAAATGACACCATCAAAAGTTCACCATCAAAATGTACTAAAAGGTCTCAGCTCACCAAACACAGGACTGGACTGACAGAAGTTTAAGGAGAAAAAAAGAAAGAACCAAAACGACAGAAACAAGATGTTGATTCTCCTCCTGTCCCCTCCTCATGTGTTCTTGTAGTGGTAGCAGTGCACAGGCCGCCTGCACCTGGAGTTCACCGTGAAGAAACATGAGAGGGTCCCCTCGCCGTGTGTGTGCCGCTGCGCTCCGGTCAAATTATCTGTCACTAGAGCAACTGTCATCAGGCTCCTGATCAGACCGATAACACCGCCACAGAGTCCCTTCCACACAAGTGTAAACACACTGGACCGGCAGACCCAGAAGGTGCAGGTCAATGTGTATATATTGATAAGGCCAGTGAGGAAAAGTTGTAAAGTAAAAAAACAAAAACAAAAAAAAAAACAAGTGATTTGTCCTTTAGAGTAGTCCTGGAGTGAATGCAGAACATGAAAGCGCAAACATACACACACACGCGGGAGCAGCAGTGTTCGCTTCATCGCTGCCCGGTGTCTCAGGTGAAAGGAGGACACAGCCCCGGCTTGATGACTGATGCAGGAAATGCAGGTTGGAATGGTATGGGTAGTTCTGCATATACCTCAGCAAGTGTGTGTGTGTGTGTGTGCGTGTGTGTGTGGCTGCAGCAGCACATCACAGAGGTGGTTGACTTGTAGCGGATCCTGATGTACAGTGGCATTTCCGGTCACTCGCTGTCAGACAGGGTCTCGTACTGAGACATGAGCAGAGGTTTGGGCTCCTCCTCCCAGGAGCGACCTTGTCCAGGTCCTGACCCTGGGGCCTGGCCCCCCTGTTGGCCAGAGGAGGGGGAATGAGTGGACACTGTCCCGCTGGGGAAACGCATTATCAGCGGGTTACATGGAAAGGGAGTTTGTGGTGAACCTGCAAAAAGCACAACAACAGAATCAAGTTCAGTGTATTGTCTTTTCCAAAAAAACCCAAAACAAAACAACAAAAAACATCAGTGACACAGCACATCAGTTCACAGCAAATCACACTCAGAGGTGTTCACACTTGGTTTTAAGATGTATCTCGGGTGACCAGATCACAAGTGGACAGCACTAAATACAGATGTAAACAACCACCAAGATGCATTGAGGTCCGATCATTCAACCACTCCTGCTCCCCCTGCTCTTTCTTATGGCCCCTGTAGTCTTTATTGAGTCTTTACAGGTTATCAAGGAGCTGGTTGAGGCTCCGCTCATGTAGAGCTGCAGCCACCTCCCACCAAATCCTCTGAAGACCGGCTTGGTCTGAGAGGCTCCCTTTAACTTTCCTTGGACTTCGGTAGAAGACCACAGTGCCAGGAAGCACTGGGTCTCCTCCTCAGACCCTTGCTGCCATTTAGCATCCATATTTAGTTGATTTCACTATTCTACAACACTATTTGCTAACTGTTGTTTTAAAAAAGGCAGTTCTGTGTTTACACCATTGCTCGTTGCTCATTGCTCATTGCTCGTCATGATAACCCCGCCCCCAGCCCCTGAAGTAGTCGGTGGTTAGTTGGTGTTTAGCTCTGGCCCCGCAAAGAGTTGGTGCTTGCTAAGCACCTGGAGCCGGTGCTTACATGGTGGAAACACAAACAACTGGTGCTAAGTCAGGTACTGGCTCTGAACTAACACTGGAACCAGCTCGGTAAAAAAGGCATTAAAGATGCATCTCAGCTGTCTAATTGTGAGCCGATCAGTCAAGACGCATTTTATTGAACCCAACTGTAAAGACACTCTGAACAAAGTTTATACCTGTAGATGAAGGTCGATCCTCCCAGACACGGTTGGTAAGGGGAGTCCGTCTGTTGCAGTCTCCCTCTGAATGGACTGAGGACACAGAGGACGGTCTCTCCCCCCCTGATAGACCTGGTCCTGGAGACTTGGCCTTGCGTCCATTCGACCGCGCATTGCCCTTTAAGGACTTTGCCCCACCTGCAAACAGAGGCGGCAGAGCTGTGGTAAATACACTTTACAGTTTAGAGCTGTGGAGTCTAAGCTGCATTTTGCCCATTCCAATGTAAAATAATGGAACTGCATTTGTTTTGGCACAAGAGTCGATTAATACAGTCTCTATGTCATGTTCATACTTTAAATGAAAACAAAATGAATCATTTATTAATATATTGCATTTTAGTTTAAAACTGTCAGAACAAGTTTCATAGTAGACTCTGAATTAACTTCAGTAGTAAATAACCATACTATCCAGATTACAGAATAAAGACTATGTTTATTAGGTTTGAGTAAAAAAGGTGCGTTAAAGATGGCTCTGATGTCCTCAGAGAGATGAAGGTGCTTTAAGAGAAACAACTGCCTGATGATCTGAGGTCACTTGTAGGAAACTGGAAAGTTTGATGCAAAGCTTGGTGTTTTTAAAATCTTATCCAAACACTCGGGCAGTGAAGGCAGAGGAGGAGTGATGTGAACACTCTTCACAGGGCTGAAAGTATTACAGCAGTGCTCTGTGCTGCATACACACAAGCGTTTGAGGAGGTCGTACCTTGTGAGAAAGAATCCTCCGCCCGTCCGTCGGCAGACATCGTATTAGGGCGCTCCTCGGACTGATCGTCGTATTTGCCCATTAAGGCCTTTCGTATAATGGCCTCCAGGCCGATTGAGTTACCAGGTGTCTCTGGCGTTGGGTGGCTGCGAACACTAACCGGTCCTGTGAAAACAAGGAGTGTTCAAAATGTTCCAAGGAGAATTAGATTGTGGGTACACAACCGTAAGATGATAAAAGTAAAAAAAGTAGTAGATAACATAACTATAAAGGAGACAATAGGACCCTCAGCACAGGTTGCTGAGAAGATGCAGTTGAGATCTTTATGAATTTCTCTAAAGCCCTCCAAAGTCCTGTGTGAACCCTTTCTTATAGATGTAATAATTTTTGTCATCTGTCTCATGCAGGAACAGAGTCCAGTTAATTTTTTGTCACCTTATAACTTGAGAAGCACTGTAATCTGAAAAAATGATGCAAGTACTGATCCACCAGTGTGTATAATACACTAGACATCTGTTTACTTCAATCAAATTCAGGGAAACCACACAGGCAGGTGTGAAAATAAATCTAAGCTATAATCCTGCCTGCAGTTGGTCATGTGACTGAGGTCTTTGCAGATCTAATTTAAATGGCACCACTGTAAGCTATTTACCCACTTTTCATGCTCATTATCAATTAATTTATCAAAGATTTGACCAATTTCACAAAATACAGTTATTATTCTGCTTTACAATTATTTTATTGTAACAAATAAAAACATCCATTTCAAATGTTTAAATGTGTTACCTGCAGTTGTAGATGCTGGCATATTGAAGATTTCTGTTCCTGGCTGACCAGCATCTGAAAGTGCAAACATAGTTTAGTTTTTTTTTAAAAAAAGGTTAATTCTCTTTAATAAATCAAAGGTGAGATTGTTTTCTACTATTTTAACTGTTTGCCTGAGCTGAGGGCAGACTTACTGAAATCACTTTCATTTCCCACCACGGTCATCTTCTTGATCATCTCCTGCTTCTTTGACTTCACGATTGCTGAGGTGCTCTCAGTGAGCTTGCTGAAGAAAACCGGATGCTGGGAGGTGTTGGGAGGAGAACGGGAACCGATTCTGTGGGAAGTAAAATAATGCAGGGTCAAGACACACAGACATAGTATTCCTTCCTTAGAGATAAGGTCTCCAGTTCTTTTCAATATAATAACTTGGATACCACAAGAGCATTTGCAGGTAAAGTCATTCTACATTATGAATCATGCACTTATTCAGTTGTGGTGTCAGTAAGGCTAAGTCTGCCTTTAACAGTCCTGTTAAGCTTTTCCTACACAAGAGGCAATCATCCTCCTGTGTATCTGAACTCCTTCCCACTCTCACCCTCAATCATGAACAAATTCTGAATCCAGGACAAACTCGTCCTAGTAATACGCCACTTTATGGCTAGGAAAAAAACTGTGCTAACACTCATATCAACCACTTCAGCTACAAAGAACCCCAGCACAACAAGGCTACATCACTGACACAAAGCACAGATGCAATCATGCAGCCCCTTCACTGCTGCACTGTGAACAGAGACTCTGTCTGTGGGAAGGAGCCGTGCAGTAACTTTGTGACCGCCAGCAACAAGTGGCTGGTTTAGACCAGAAACCCAGGAAACTGTATTCTACCCACCAACCAATGGGACAATTTGTAAGAAATGGTCTGAAACTAGGTGTACAACCATAGACTGTGTATAGAAATGGATGATGCAAACCTGAATTTACTCATTGGTTTGTGGACTAGTATTCTAGAACCAGAAGTAAGGAATTAGAAAGTAGCCATGTTGGTTGTTTGGAGCCAGAAGTGACCATATTTGGATATGAAGGGAGGAGTGAGGAGGCAGGTCTAACCCTGAACCTGAGGACCCTGCCCAATGTATATGAGCTTTGAGGATTTTTTCAGATTATAATATGAAGAATTAATTTAGCTAATGGCAGAATGACTTGTGGGAAAATTTGAGTATTTCATGTTAAAAAATGACCATTTCTGAATTGAAGTCAGTTGGAGTCAGAGTTTTCTTGGAGCCAGCATCTAGTGGCCATCTGGAGTACTGCAGTTTGTTGCACTTCTGCATTGGCTTAATCTCTGAGCCCTGTTTGCTTCATCTATTTACAGTCTGTGTATACAACCTTGCAACAGCTCCAGTATCTCTGCAAGAACAAACAGTGGATCTGGTGTTTCAAACACAACATTCATGAGTCTAAAGTTTGATAATCTACTGGAAAAAAAGGTTTTCCAGGGAGGGGGCTGGCAGTGTGACTCCTGACAACCAGTGAACACCATACCCTCTCTGACAGTCCCTGGGTGCACTGTCCCCAACCTCAGGACTTTTTAGCGACATTAGCAAGATCCCTACAGGCCAACCGTGCTAAGCCTTATTCACACAAACACAGTGCATGTTGGTCAACAACTAAAGACCAGACTTTGTTCAGTTTATTCAACTACAGGAATTGCAAACTCAGCTGCATGTTGAACTACTAAAATAGCCTGAACTGCAGCGATGCAAATCAAAATATTTGATCATACCTGAGAAGCTTGACTCGACTTTCATGTGACTGCTTACACTTACGTCAGTGGAAACAATAACGTGGCACTATGACGACCTACCCTTGCTCTCCTTGCTCGCTGGGGTACGAGGCCCCTCCCTGGACTTCAGGCTCAGAACTGGCTCCAGCAGGAGACACTGGTTCGATGCAGTCATTCGAAACACTGATAGGTGATGTCTTGGGTTGAGGGGGAGACCTGGAGAAAACAAAAACAGATCATCAATCCAACTATCTGTAATGTATAATTGCTGTTTCACATGCTTCCTCCTGCTGTGACCAAAAAACAAACTGCACTGGCAGACAGTCTTATTTATTAGTTGTTTATTTATCTCCCTGGTCAATTGTTAAAATTGTAAACACCTGTAAAAAAAAAACCCGCAGACGGTCTTGATCAGATTTGAAAGTAATTATTACCGGTCTCTGTTACGTTCTCCAATGAGGCTGTCCGGATAGCGGGACCCTTGAGCAGACTCCTGGGATGTGGGCGGGGGCTGGGAGGCACTGGGTGGACGGGTCAAATCCAGGACAGGAGAGCCGTGGTAGCTTTGCTGCTGCTGCTGGCTCTGCCTGGTGTAGTCTTTAGTTATCACCTCCTGTTTGCCCAAGAACAGGTCCACGTCAGGCATTACACAACAATGTCTGACACGCATACAAATCTGCTGCTTGTATTTAAGTGTGGAAAAGAAAACAGCACTTTCTCTCATGAATTTTACCTTTTTACCATTTCAACTTAATCTGTTCATCAAGTTATTTTGTTATACACTTCAAAAAAACTTAAAATATTGTGATGTGATTGTGGTGGTGTGTTTTTTTTTTTTTTTTTGGCTGATTGTGCTATTTGTGTTGTTGGTAGTTGAGTGGGCTTACACTGATGTGCTGTGCCAAGGTGACCACCCGCTGGCTGCCTTTAACACATGGGGATGGGGGCTGTTGGCCTGGAGACAATCTCTCTTCAGATGGAGGACGATACAGACCGTGTGGCTGAGAGGCTGAAAGTCAAATCCAAACAGACACAGATGCGCGCACACACACACACACGCACGCAAACACGGGTGGGGGGAAAAAAAATAAAAAATAAAAATCACATCCACACAAATAAAAAATTAGTTTTGTTTTCCAGTTTGAAGCAACCCAATTCAAGAACTTCACAATTCCCAGATGAAAATGTGCAGTGTTTAAGACATGTCTGTTCATCCATCAAACCTTGTGGTGGATGTTTAAATTTACACGTTTCATGATGATGCATCTGCACATGAACGCTCACAGGGCAAACTTTCCTACAAAAGTACTGTAGGGTGCATGTATGCATGTCTGATGAGCCACTGTAGGTAACTTAATTATTTTTAGTGCATACTTTCCATATTGACTTAGCAAGCTGATGTTTAACCAGAAAAGATGCTACAACTGACTGGTCTTGCATCAGTGAGTCAAAAAGTCACTTAACAAAGATTTTTAGGAAATGATTAAAGGTTCTGCCTTCAAGACGAGGACAATATGCAAGTATTTATTGTAGTCCTGTTCTGTTTCAGTCGTAAATGTATGAATATTCTGTCTGCATGCTCTAGACAGCACTATGAGCCTATTTCAAGACTTGTTCCCCCTTGTGTGTCATGTCTCACTATGTTTCTTACATAACTCTTGCACTACAATATTCACCTGAGATGAGGATGATGTAAGCTCAGTGTATGGGGTGGGGCCAGATTAACTGTGTGGACTCCCTGGGAGGACAAATCCCACAGGTGCTGTGTTTTGTCTTGTTAGCTAGCAACGACATAAGAGACTCTGGGCTCATTTCAGCAGCAGCTCACACTAGCCTGTAAATCTCTCTGTGGATCTGCCCACCAGTTTGTGAATGCATGCCAACAACAAGGTGATGATGTCTCTTTAAACAGCTCATTTGTTTTGAGAAGCATGCTTCCTGTTGGCTGCTGTATATAAATGAGTATATTAGCCCACAACACTCATCTGAACTCAGCATGCAGTTGACACTTGCCCTAAAGCCTCATGTAAATACAGATGTGATACATTGTTCTACAAGCAGAAAACAACAAAACAAACAAAAAAAATCACATTCCAAATGACAGACAAACTCCCAAAGGCTTGATTGAGAGAGATGTGTTGAGCGTTTGGCGTGTGTGAGGGGGAAAAAAAAAGAAGAAAATAAATAAATAATCAGCAGAAATTACAGTGATACGGGAACATGCGGAGATTTGGAGGGCCAGAAGCTGTAGTACCCCCCTCCCCCTGAATGGCTGAAAGTCTCCCCAGTTTTTGCCATGCCCCTCACCTGACCCACCCTCCTATTGTGCAACACCGGTGCACTCTGGGACCCCAGGGAGTGAGTTTGGTGGTTGGTAAGGCTTTTAAAGTTGTTTCATAAATTTACTGGTGACTACGAGTCATTGGATTCATTATGTCAAAGTGCCTGAATTACCGTAGTCTTATTGAACATGCTATATAAAAGCCTCCTGCTGTGAACTGCCCTTTCAAGTGTCTAAAATATTCTGGTCATGCTCACTTGCATGTGGTGAAAAATTCTGTTTAAAGTAAGCAGCCGAATGCAAGGGAGGAGGGGTGCCACGTTAAATTCAAGTCACATCCTCTAAGAAAAGAAAATGAAGATAAGCAGCAAAGAATGTTTTGCCTTAATGTCCCACCAACTTTAGCTACCTTAAAGGACACCTAGGATCTTCTTATGGAAAATTTTAATCCATGATACTTCAGTCAATGTTGTCAATGCTCTATCCAGCATGTAAACCACCTCTACTAATTTAAGCTAAGCCGGTCAGATCCAATTTGGACAGGCTAGAGGTGTGATCTTCCAGAGGGCTCCCTTGGTGGTCTTTAAGTCTCTAAAGTAAAACTAATAATAAAACTGGGAAAAAAAGCAAAAAATTATAGCATTGAAATAAAAAAAAATGTAAATGAATTGGTCTGATTTGATAATGCCAATCACCACAGCGTGCAATAGGCCACAGACTGACGGGGGAGGGTCTGGGTGATGAGGGGGGACCCTGGGATCCAGAGCGTCTTACCATCAGTGGCGCTGCTGGCAACAAGCGAGCCCGTCTCTGGCATCCCCGTTTCACAAGAAATTTGACGCATAATAATCGCGTTTATGAAGTTGGCCGCAGTCATGGTGGTCTTACCGAGTGCTCGGAGCTCTTGTTCCTGATTGGACATCGGTTTGTTTTGAGTCTTTTCCCTACTAGGTGTACCGCTTTCTCCACGGCCAGGAGGGTTATCCGACTGGGGAGGCAGCAGGTGCTGGGGACGGCCTGAAGCCGAGGGATAAGAACCTGGGTATATTCCTCCTGGGCTGGGGCTGGACATTTTGGGGTCAGATTTACTGGAGGGCCCATGCTGGTCCTGCACGTGCTTGGGTAGACCTCCCCTGTTTTTGCCATCGCGACTCTGCTCTTTGGCCACACTCGAGTCCATGGCAGGTATGTAGGCCTCAGGGGGCATGCCTGTCCTTTGGAGGTGGCCAGGGTAACCTTGGTAGCGGGATGACCCTGAGGGCATTGGCCTGGCCGGACACACAAAACACCGTGAACATGGCAAACAAAATGCTCTTGCTTTCTTGCTCTTGCTATGAATGTTATGACAAATTAGCTTTGGAAAAACAGAAGTGAGACACAGCTTACCGTAATACAGACGAGCTGGAGTGTTCGTTGACAGAAAGACTTTTCCCCCCAGTGTTGTGCAGGACACTTGGCCTCTGCTGCACGTTCTCCTGGGTGCGCGGTGACACTGGGGAGTGCTGGTGGCTGTATGGTTGGGAAGCGGGTCGCACGCTGCTGCTGCTACTGCTCGCCAAGCTGTGCTCTGTACCTGAGACGCACACACAGACTCAGTTCCTCTTACAAATGCATTACTCTTTCCTCAAACTATGTATGTGACTTTTAATATGCAGGTAAAAAGTAGATCTTCTCTATACCTGGTCGCCAGATGGGGGCATGCTCCACATTTCCCAGAGACCCGCCCTTCTCTCTGTCGCGCTCTCGGTCCCGGTCTCTTTCCCTTTCACGGTCTCTCTCCCGTTCTCTTTCCCGATCTCTCTCCCGGTCGCGTTCACGCTCCCTCTCTCGGTCGCGTTCCCGCTCTCTGTCCCGCTCCCTCTCCCTATCCCGTTCGCGGTCTCTTTCACGCTCCCGCTCTGAAGACGAGGGTGCGCCTTGCATTTTGTTCATGTGCGAGGATCCGACTGTGCACAAAAGAAAACAAGAGGAAATCAACAAACCATTACAAAAACAGTGTAGTTCAACTTGTTTAATCTCTGGTGAGTTTGTGTGAGCTGAATTGTACCAGGTGAGATGGGCGAGGTGGTGTAAGGCCTGCCAGGGAAGGTAGTGCTCGTCCCAGGGATGTAAGTGATGCGATCCATTGGGGAGCCCGCTGCCCCTGCAGAGGGAGGGACCAGGACAGGTAAGTGTGGCACCTGAGAAAGATCGATGATCCCTAGGGCACAGAAAAAAAAGAAAGGTCAAGAACAGTACAGTCGCTGGTCCAGGTGTGTGTGGTCGAAAGCTGCATTCTGTTATTGGGTTTGATGTTTTGAGGGCAGCTGTGGCCCAAAGTGGAAGAGTGGGTAATCTACGAATTGTAAGGTCGTGAGTTCGAGCCCCGGCTCCTCCTGTCAAAGTGTCCTTGAGCAAGATGCTGAACTCTAAGGTGTAAAAGTGCTATATAAATGTAATTCACTTACCAGTGATAGGTTATAATGGTACAAAAACAAACATTTTTTAAACATGAAATGCTGGCTTGAATAATAAGTTGATTCAGTTGAATGTGCAAAGTGTTACTTCAATATACACAAAGGAGAAAAAAAGGTAAATAATTAGAAGGTCTTTTTTTTTTTTTTACCTGATTAGAATCTGCACTAGTGTTTCAAGGCAAAAGTCCCACTTCCTGGAAATACTTACACCTCTCATTTGTTGACGTTTGCTTCTTCATCACATTGGAAACCAAACTTTCTGACTGACTGGATTCTCCATAAAAACTTGTGAGCCAGTCAACTTTGTGACCAACCATTCATAATGTTTCCTTCTCTCTCGATAACTAATTACCTTTACATTAACTGCTGCTTAATACTGTACATTAGCAGTAACACAGACATCCCTATGAAAGCCTTATCCACCAGAGCTGGTTAAGTAGGACCATGAACAGCACTGCCCGTCATATCTCAGCTTCCCAGTGGTTCAATTATTGAATAAATTCCAGGCAACATGAACTGTGTTGTTTGTACCGGTAAGGGCTCCATCTGTAGGTGCAGCACACTTGATTTGACTTTCCATTTGCCAAACGTCTTAAAAAGTCAGTGTGAACCTGAAGTCCATTAGTCTTACCACGCGGGGCGGCAGAATAGGGCAGAGGAAGAGGCTGGTCTCGTGGGGCGAGGCCTCTCAACAGGTCTGAGCGCTGGGCGGCCATGGCAGCAGCTGCGGGCCACT
>OOFC01050016.1:36871-65886 GCA_900323345.1 Pseudochromis fuscus | reverse complement strand
TCCCAAATGGATGTAAAAAAAAAAAAAAAAAATAGAGAACCACCAAGTTAGAGAAGGCGGGGAGGAGGGGGAGTGGGCAGCTGTCACAAAGTCAGTTAGGGAGTGACTGACAAAAGGAAAGGAAGGAGACATAAATTAGAGAAGAAAAAAAGAATAAGAGGGTGGGGGGCAGGGTAGCTTGTGTGGCTTGCCAGTGAAGTACTGCAGCATGGGTCGCTAGGGACTGTTTGTTTTAGATGGAGGAAGCAGGAAATCCAAGGAGAGAAGTCAGTTAATGATTATAGACATAACAACTGGCTTCTTTCCCTGCACAGGCCATAAGCCAGGCTGTCCCTGGTCCTGCGTGGCAGACAGCAGAGCTGGAGCCTGTGCTTATGTGTCCTCTACATGGACCTGTGAAGGGCATAGAGGGCTGGCTAACACTGCTGCCAGCAGGGGAACAAACAGTGGCAGGGGTGGGGCTTCTGACTTAGAGTCACCTGGGGATTCCCTGTGACTGAACCTGTGCTGCAGGAGCGACTGCAGCGTGTACACACAACTGCTGAAACATCAGAAACTCCATCCCAGCCTGCAGCAAGAGTGTTGGTGTGTGTGCGGCTGACTTACCATCTGCGAGGAAACAAAGAGCTAAGCAGGGGGACGCTGCTGACACATGGTATTTTGTTCTTAAATAATACTTCTGTCGTTTGCCCACAGATGGGTTTCTGACTACATACCTAATCCAGTCTCCATTTTTCACTATTTGATGTGACTTATCATGCTTAACATTTATGAGTGTCACTAGACTGAATGTGAAATAACGGATGAAGACAAAGGAACAACAGTGCACTCTTGTGGTGTGGGAAAAGAGGCCACAACTTGATCAAAGGTGATAAAACTCAATCCTGAATGATGGTGGTAAAATATTTATATGCACACCCTGTCTATTGGTTAGTTTAGGTTAGTAGACATTTTATCATCTCAATGTTTTACAAATGGATAGAATATGTAATAAAGTGTTTGCTAAGGAAAGAAAAATAGTTTTACACAAATGTATCTATTAATTTCATGATGCTGACTTACATCACCTTCTCAAATTATCATGTACGATAGACCTACCAAGCTCATTGTTGAGTGGTGGTGTGGTGGTCTCCTCCACCTCACTGGTCATAGAGCGGGTGATACGGCCCTTGCGGCGCCCCTGACTATTGGCTGTGCGTCGACCCTTGAAAGCCACAGCTGGCTCTTTGTCCTCGGCATCTTCTCCAGAGGTGTCGTCCCTGCATTTGAGAAATGTCAACACAGTCAGCAAGAGATAACACACTGTTTCTCAAGGTTTTCCATATGATAATTCACTGACAGGACTCATAGACAATCCAATCATTTCTGGGCAGCACTGCAAGGCACTGATAACAATTCAGAACAGCAGTGCTTTTATTATTAAACAACTGAATGTTCTCAGTCCAATTAAACATGTGTTTCATTACTAAAGATCAGACTAAAGGCCACAACACATGCAAGAATAAAAGACAGCTGTTGTACAGTCAAAGGACTCCATCACCAAGGAAGATGCCACATTACCGCAGACGCCTACAGATCACAGACCTTAGGCTGTCAGTGACTGCAATAAACTCACAACTAAATATTTATGACGCAAAAGTACACAGCAATTAAATCAGAGTGTTGACACTTATATTTCATACCCTAATGCTCAAATACAGAGCAAGCGACAAATAATGTCTCTATGTGATTACATTTGCAGGCGGTTATTTATATTGTGGACACAAAATAATGCAGATATGTTGTGTATAGTAATTGTAAAACAAACAAAACACATGCAGTGAGATCACACTAGTGAAATAACACTGATACAATAGGTTTTAAGACGCAAATATGAGCTGTGCTGCTATTCAGTCAGTCCAAAAAACTGAATTCAAACTTCCATCCATCACCCCTCATGTCCCTGCTGCTGTCTGTCCGCTACATTTCATTAGTTGTAGTGCCAAAAACCTGGGGACAGACATGTTTGTCTGCTTGAGGACACGCAAGAATGCTGCAGAATAAAACAACAAACTTGGAAGACAAAATGTGTGCGTGTATGCACACGCTGCTTTTTCATCCTTTTTCTTTCCACGATAATTTATCTAGTGTCAGCACAATGGCATGCCAGGAGACAGCCACTGAGTTTGAACCCTCTGCTCCTCCATTCATCTTCCCTCAGCTCCATTAATCTTGCTGAGGGGAGCTGGTGGCACACTAAATATAGGCAAGCCAGCTGTGCCAGGGGTGACAGGCAGGCAGCAGGGTGTGCTGGGAGCCACCGAGTCCCATGGCCTTGCCTCCGAGCAGGCAGGCAGCAGGAAACGCTTCATCATCATCATCTTCGAGTATGACCAGAACTGCTTATAAATAAGACCTGCCACTGCTTGAAAACACTGTAGTATACAGTCTCCGTTGACAACATAATATAGTGCCTAAATACACACAGATTACTATATTTATCTATTAATTTACAGACAAAATTAAAAACAGTGATATTCTATCTATTGTTTTGCATCCTTGGCTGGTGCTGTGCTTTAAAACACCCCCTCTGTTACCACTGCACCCACCTGCCCACACACCCACCCACACTGACATTTCAAACTGACAGCTAGGTTAATTACACTGTTTATTTTCTCCACCAAAAACAACCCAAACTAACCAAATAATCAAAAAAATGTAAAAATGAAACTTGGTGTCCAGCTGGGAAGGGGAGAAACATAAACAGGAAAACAGCTGCATCAATAAGGGGAATGCTTGAATTTGCCGTAGGTGGAAAAGTCTGGCTGGAGGTGAGGGAGTTAGAGCTCAAGGGTTACAGAGAATGATGGGATTTCCAGATCCACTTCCACTAGCCAAAACTTACTCCTACTCCATTTCCTGTATCCTGACCTGGAACAATTCTAAAAATTGTGCTTTGGAGATATGAAGTGAGCTAGAAGATCATTACATTTGTGCAGGTTGAGGCTTATACAAGTTAGATATGTTTTGTTTCTACTGAATCAGGAGGTAAAGTCATCGTTTTTTCACACATTGTTTAGACTTGCAGATTCATCAAGGGTTTCATGCAAAAGACATGACTCAGGCATTAAAGGTTTTGTCAGAATGTAAAGTGACTCACTTCATTCCATCCTCCTTGTCTTCAGCTTCAGTTTTTTCTTCATCCCGCTCTCCTTCCTTCTCTTTCTCCTCCTTCTCCTTTTCTTCCTGGCTGCCCCGGTTCACTTGTTGCTGCTGTTGCTGCTGCTGGCCGTGCTGCGATGAAAGAGATGAGCACAAAAAGGTGCTCTGTTACAAAATGCATTCAGAGCAACTGGCACCGTCTTACAAACATATCCGAGCCTCCTGCAAAGTGAATACCTTCAAAACGAAGACTACAGCTCATGAATGCACTGCGAGTGCGCCGGCACTTTCAGAGGCAGATCTGACGTCTAAGAGATAGCTGCAGACACTACAATGTCTGGCTGGCTTTTTTTTTTGATGAGATAACCACATCGTCTTATATACATAGAAACATAAAATAGAATTTGCTCATTTTTCAATATCTTACTTTGACTTACTTAAGTACAACACTTACTAACCATTTTCACCATAGTCAAAACAAAACAGGATACGAAAGTTCAGAAATTACAGCGGTACATTTCTGCTGCATAACTTTGGCTCTTTAAGCACCCAGAACCACTTCCTTATCAGTTTCCGGGCTGTCTGGGCTTTCAGGGTTAGAGTTCAGCGTAGTACAGACATGCAACCTGACCAAAAACCTTAAATACTGCATAATACTGACAAAGCAGATCTTGATCAAGCGCTGAGATCGTCTAGACTATTTGATGTTCTTGCAGTTGCTGTCTTTGGGCAAGCAAAGATTCAGAGAACATAAAAGTTAGTTGGTCTCTTTACTACATATCTGTTCTTTAAAAAAAGAAGAAAAAGAAAAAAAAAAAAGCTGTTTTTTATTTTCCCAGAGCTCAAATTTAGGCGAATAATCTCTAAGTAAAGATCTGCATTATGTTTAAACTTGTTCCAAACAGATCCAGGGGCAGCTACTCCACCACCGCAGAGTGCAACTCTGTGAGGCCGGAAACACATTAACATTTGCATTAAGTTATTAATTATTCTCACCATTTCCCGTCGACCCAAATATAATCTCTATTAGCATTTGCAGTCCTTGTGATGTATAGCAATGCACTTTCAGTTCCTCCTCTGTAGGTACCTCCCTGTGTGAGTGTGAGCTATTTGTGCTTGCTGCTACTCCAAGAGATATGGAGCAATCCACCAGGTAATGAGCAAAGGCTTCTTCAGGAAAGATGAGGAGACACCATCCTCATACCCACAGGAAAAGGTCGCCAGTAAATTGACGTAGTATTTCATTAGCACCCACCACCATGAAGTTTAACTAGCACCTGATCTGAGGATATGTAATAGCCAGGCCCTCGCCAGCAGTATACATAACACAGTGTTTACAAAAAGTATCATTATAAAAGTCATGTTGACATACAGGGTTCAGCAAATTGTTGCATTTGATTAGCACAACTGAATGAACTTTGACACATTTCTGAACTCTTGAACGTCTTCACGGTTCTGCAGAGACATCAATATAGCTTTAGTGCTGTAAGAGAGATTATGGCTGTGTTTACACGGGACACATTTAAAGCAAGAAGCTGCCCCATTTTCTGTAGTTTTCAAAGGGTTTAAATCCTTTTTGCATGCTGTATTAGTGCACCAGAAACCCAGTGTTTATCTTCGTTGTATGCCCAGTGCTCTCAAAGTTACAACATGTTCAAATCCACATTGAAAAACAAAGTTCAAGACAACCAAAAACCAGAATGCAAACAGTATCACAAAGCATTTGGAAGAAATGAAGAAAACACCTCAAACCTATCTAAGCAGCTCAAAGGCAGACATCTTGATGCGTACACAAGTCACGGTGAACAAGTTTCAGGTGTTTCAACTTCAGACTGAAATGTTACTGCTACTGTTTATTAATCACAACATCTGCATCTGTTGTAGCAACGCTGCACAAACATTAAGAATGATAATGTCAGCTAAATTAGGCTAACATCAATAGGCTACTGTCTTTGTTGACTGTGCAATGATATGTTGTGCTCGCTTTTTTGAATGTTAACCCACAGTGTGTGCAGCAGGTTTTTAATAAATTAAACAACTTG
Organism: Pseudochromis fuscus; assembly: GCA_900323345.1. Lineage (NCBI taxonomy): Eukaryota > Metazoa > Chordata > Actinopteri > Pseudochromidae > Pseudochromis > Pseudochromis fuscus. The sequence goes on along the minus strand of OOFC01050016.1, from coordinate 60,703 downwards.
CTTGTAAATAACGTAATTAAAAGGTGGAGATGTTTTTCTTTAACTAGTAAATAGTAATGGTTACTGATAGCAGCTGACTTTGTGGTTGCCAACAATAGCAAAACAAGATTTTGGTGTGCATCGCTCCGTCTTTGTTTTCAGGTAGAAATACACACAGATTTTCAGGCCCACAGAGCATGAAAATAACTTATATGTTTGAGTACCTGGCTTCTTCCTCTGCGTCGGTAGTTCCTTCGCACTATGTTCTTATAGTTTTCATTCTTCTTTGTCAGGTAGTAAAAGAGCACACACTCAGCAACCGTCTGAAAAATGAAACAAATGTTTTTTCATTTCCTGAGAAGACAGGATCACAGTGAAATACACATTAAAAAAAAAGAGAGATGAATCAATACCTTTCTCTCCAGAAATGAAGCAATCAGACCAAAGTTTTTAGGGTGCTGGATAAACCTGTGGGAGCAGAACAAAGCAAATGGAATGACTCAAAATCACTGCTGAGAGGACGCAAAAGAAGATCACAAAACAACACAAAGGGACAGTGATGTCAGTGGTGACACAGAAAAATCAAAGTTACAACTGAGTTTACCTTAAATGAAACAATTCTCTAAGAAGCTACACCAAATCTATTACATGGATCCTTCATTTAAAAACTTGGAATTTGCCAAGTTAAAACAGAATTCACAGTAGACATCACTAGTGATCACATTTTTTATCATTTGCTTGGCAGAGTGGCAGAAGAAACTGTAGCTCTTTGTATGTGGGTAAACTTTAGAGACAGATTTTACTGCGTGGGTTTGATTTGATTTGGCAGCTTGAAACGCCTCCTCTTGATTCTCACGAAAGGGGAAGAATCACTTCCTTATCAGCGACTCACTGACCCTTTATTGGTCACACATATTTCACAGGGAGTAAGACATAGTTTATGCTGTTGCTTCAAAAGAAGCTCTCAACTACTTTGTCACAAAAAATAGGGCATTTAAGGACTGATTAAACTCCACTCCACACACTTCTAATTGTGTGGCGCTTAATGTAAAAAGACACAAAGAAATGGCAGTAGCATAGGAAAATCAATGGCCTTGTTGATACCTTGTTGTCTGACTGTAAAATGCCAAACTGTTAGATTAAAAAGTATCTAGCTGTATTTTTGATAAAGGACAGTGGGACAGATGACAGAGGACATAGTGGGCAGAGGATATCTTTGTATATTTAAAGACTGTTGGAGTGTTTTGCTTACTTCTCTCTGAAAGTGTCCTTCTCTTGCTCGCTCCACATATTCATAACCTGCCGGTCCTTGTACACCTTCATGGGGTCATCCATCAATCCATTCATGTTGATAAACTTGATGCGTTGCTGCTCAGCATCAAACAGCATGGGAGGGATGACCGCAAGCTGTCGCATTTGCTTCTCTGTATTCTGATGTCCGCACATGCCCCAAACACACACACACACACACACACACACACAAGACAGAGAAACAAACAACCTGGAGTGAGTGGGCTGGTCTCCAGAGACAAACTGTCAGACAGTATAGTGCTTACATAAACACACACTATATGAAGCCTAACGCAGTAATATGCAATGTTTTGAAATGTGCAAGAGTTCAGAAAACATGAGAGGAAGATTTATCTGAGATTTACACAAAGGAGAGTAGTGAAGGATCTTTGCTACTTTGAAGGAGGTAGGAAGGTAGGAGGCATTTTGTGACACAGGACAAGACACTCCAACTGTACACACTGCAGGCAGCCATATCTGGTTGCAACTGGAGTTCAAATGGATGATCTTTTTGCTAAATACAGCAACTCTGACAGCCCAAATCACCTCAATTTTCCAAAAATAATAATCATACTCTGCAATAAAAGGCTTTAATAACTGCTAATAAAGTTTTCTTTAGATTAATGCATTTGATATTTCTGCAGCTCAATCCCCAGGCAGTGACATGGTTGCACATTTGTCGGCCACGTTGAAGTTTACCATTCTCTCCTCTAAGTTGAGATTTATTATGGAACTATTATACAGTGGAAGAGTACACGGACAAAGATTACTGTCACACCAACAGCTGAAGCTATGTGTCGACTGCGTGCATTATAAATGGAGGAAAGAGAAACGAGGGAAGACTGTAAAAATGAGACAGGCAGTAAAAAGGGCCAGAAACTATCAAAGTTCTGGGAGCGCTCCAATTGAAAGCAGCTGTGCCGCTGTGCTTTCTGCTGGGTAACAGTGGCCTTTGAGAGCTAGCGCTTAGCTTTGGCTATCCCTACTAGCTTAGATAATACAAATATTCCAGTGGCATTCCTTAACATCTGTATAACATCTGTATTATAGGTCAATATTGAGCACCACATGCGTGTGAAACAAAGCCATGTTGCAGTGATTTCAAAAGGCTTAATTCACAATCATGCAGGGTATGCTTTTAAGATATTGTTCATGATATCTTTATTACTATGTAGACAATTGTTACTATACACACAGTATTGTGCACAAGTTTTAGGCTCTAAAAGTGACATTGCTTTCCAACAACAGTTTAATTAATAATTCATCAATTCTTCAAAGTGCATTTAAATCAAATCTATTTTTTGTGTGAGCCATTGTGTTTGAAACAGCCAACAACTAGTTCACTTGCACACAGTTTGCTAATCACTTGTAGGTTGTTCCAAGCATCTCACACACAAAATGGACACATTTGTACATTGATAGTATATTTTCATGCCACATATTAAAGCGACACAAAATCTCATTCTTCAGCACAGTGCTGTTGTCGGCAGAACAATCACACATCCGAATGTCTGCAATCTTCCAATTTCAATTTCCACTGCAACAAGGTGATGTTGTGAATACACCTAAAATGTTGCCAAAAAGTAAATAGAGGGGAAAAACCATGTTGTACAGGGAAGCTTACCTCATGCTCTGATATTCCATCAATGATTTCAGAGACTTCATGTTCACTGCGAGCTGCAGATGAGGTCAGTCCACCTCCTCGCTGCCCAACACGGCTACAAAAGGAAAAATACAGACCAGTCACTCAAAGCTACCCACAACATGCTGTAACTGTGCCACCTACAACTAAACAAATCTGCAGCAATTCTTCATAGTAACAGTAACCAGGCAACAAATCAATGTGATTATGTGTTTCTGATAATTAACACAGAGTGAGTTGTGAAAAGAAGGGGAGAAGGGGGAGGTGGGATCCTACCTCTGCATTCGCTCCTGCATCTCTCTTTGCTTGCGGATCTCTGGGAACTGCTTCTCGTAGTACTCCCGCACCTTGCTCTCCTTGGCTCTGCGCCGCGGGTTGTTTTCAATGCGCTCCACCTTCTTCTCCCAGGCTTCCATTAGCTGGTCATAACGCTGGCAAAACTTCTGTTCCTGAAACAGAAGGAAAAAAATCTCTAAATAAATATCATCATCACATCTGATCTATTTCACCTATTTCATCATTGTAACTGAAAACTCTCAGATCATTAACTCTAGAGGAATACAAATACAGATTTGATGGCTGCTGCTATGACAAGGAACAGAATAATATTCTGTTAATTTTGTTATTAAATAATTATTTTCCGCTTATTATTTTTCTTGTGTGACCCGCTGTCTCTCTGGTCTTGTCCTACCATGTAGCCCTGCATGTTCAGATGGGGCAAAGTGGCCTGTTGGTATTCTATGAGGAGTCTAGCCTTGAGCCACAACTCTGGCAGACGGCAGTCCGCTGCTTTCCCAGCTTCCTCACAAGCAGGCTGTAAAGCAGACCATTAACCCTGGTGGAGACACGACCCTCAGCGGGCTCATAAACCACAAGGCGATGTCTCCCCACACTTTGCCCCGAAGAAGTTACCTCCCCCCACTTAGACCCAACACGAGAGAAGAGTGGGCACAGGTACTGCATGTGAACAGGCATCACTTCAACTTACAACACATAAAAAATGCAGAGCTGTGACACAGTTGCTCCTGGCACCGTCTCAGACGATGGAGGCACTTTAAAAAATATTATTTTCTCATTATATTTCTTGCTTGTGGATAAATGCAATTTTCATAGAAAAACTGTGGTCTCGATTTGCGATGATGATTTTCTGTCGAGCCAGTTCATTTTACAACGTCCGTCTGGCTCTAGCATCAGAGCTCACCCCATTGATCTCTGTTTTATTTATAGTCATGCTCTTTGGCTCAGTCTCACTCAATCACTGGCAGCCAAGAGCACAGACTAACCCTGTACAATGCTCATTATAGTGCTTGGCTGAGAGTGAATAGAATTGACATAGAAATTATACTTTCAGATGACACAATGAGAGAATTGTTTTGTTTTTCAGTTGCAATCCCTACACAAAGTCCACGTACCGACAACAGATCGTGCCCAGAGCTCTTTTATTTTTTGGTATGCCTAAAATGGCCACTCACTTCTAGGAGCAGCTGGCCCAGTTTCACACTAGTCATCCGTCACGGGCCGAGTCCCAGTAGACAGTCAAAAATGTGGAGTTCTCTACTTACCCACTGCTTACGAGCATGATTTCTCCTCTTGAAGTACAGGATGAGCTTCTTCCTCATCGCCTGGTTTCTAAGAGAGTAGAAGGAAAGAAAGGCAAGAAGAAAACAGAGGGAGGGGGAAGGATAGAAAGAAAAGAATAAGACATATCAGACAGTGCTTTGGCTTTCATCACATTTGTCACATAATATATCCAAGCCCATGATGTTTCCCAGATCATCAGGTACACACCGTCACCCACTCTCTGCACTCTCTGCTTCACATCGTTACCCCACAAATAAACACAACAACAAAAAAAGCACTCACGCACATACATTTACACGGTCGCATAAACATAAACAATGCCTGTCCTTGTAAGCCACCGCTCGATAAACTCAAACTTGCTTCTGGGTGGAAAGGACAGCTAGGGGAGCCAAACTTATAAAACTTGTCTGTGCTGGGAACAGCCAGCCACAGTGCTTCAAATAAAGGTCAGGGCCAGTAATCTCCTTAGGCAGCCACTCAGTTTGTCTCTTTCTTTGCTGCAAGACAGAGTTTTATTCCTGACACTTAATCTGTCACTTGTAAGGTCACGTTCCCCGCTGATTAATGTAATCTTATTCTACATTAGTCACTTCAGCTGAGCCGCAGGGTCCTTCAGGTCACAGGCAAGGACAGAAGACTAGGAAGTGGGCTACTGAAAATTTGAAGATAACATCGTATCATTCAGGGGTCTTGAGAAGATAAGCACACACGGTAACCTGTACTTCTTTTTAAATCCAAATAGCCTGAACCCCCAACCTACATAAAACACCCCTGTACACCCACACATACAAGCAGACACATGTTGAGCCAAGCCACTGCAGCAGGAAAGATAAACGCTGCCCAACCTAGCTAGATAGTGCAGACGTCCACATATGGCTGCATATAATGGGTGAGAACTAACTTGGTATGGCAAAAAAGGGACTGACAGATTAAGCCCTTTAAAAACAGAGATGGCATTGTACTGTGGACACCAGATGGCAAAGGGAAAGATTAGCAGCTCTGAACCCCTACAAAAGGTTTCCTTTGTCCTGCCCTAAGCCTGTGCCATTTCTGAGATATCGGAGAACACTGTAATTTGGCATAATACCTCCAAAACATGGTGGCTGAAAGATTCATTATATGCACACAGATGTTCTCCAGTGGTACACAGCACACATGGAACGCTAGTAAATGTATCATCAACTGAGTGGTAGCAGCGCTACATGTGCAGGAGATGAACTGACAGCATTACAGTGATACTGGTAGCCATCCATCCCAGCAGGGATGAACGCCAAGGTTATCAAACCGGTTAACAAAACAAAGAGTCAATTGTGCTGGCCCAAAGCGACACACTGGTATTTAATAACACACACACGGAGCGAGAGAGGACGGTTTTCAGTTAATTGCTTTGAGGCAATAATACTGATCAAACGGTGGAGGGATCAAAAGGGGTGAAGACAGCAGTGTGCGGCTAAGAGGTCAGACACATCTTGTGGTATGCCACTGTGCCCAAACTACAGTGCCAATAGTGGAGGCGAGCCATCACAACCGTCCCACAGCCTTTTGATGTGGCTCAGTGAATTAGGGTCTTTAAAAGATTACGGACGGACATAAGCCTTATTGATACACATGGCAGTGCCAGGCATCGGTGTCCACTCTCTGCTCCCCCTACTGCAGATATCCACTAACACATGAAATCAACATGATTCATTTATCGTTTACAAAAGGAAACCTTAACCTTGCTGAAGAGGCATCCCTGCTGTTAATAATTTGTATCTGAATATCAGAGGCAAATTTTGTGTCAGTTTTCACAAGCAACAGATGCAACAATTATTTATTTATTTTGTTTGAAAAACCCTTTGTGCACCACTGATCTGAAACAAAGTTATCCACACAAATACTCAAATCCATGTATGACTAACTGTATGCGTATGAGTGTTTAAAATTTGCTACTTTGATTCTCTTTAGCCGAGTAAATAAGACTTCGATATGATGTGGCTTTGACTAACAGATAAAAGCTACTTGTCTGCCTGAAGAATACAAATTACCCTCAGTGATACAGACTCTAGCTCTAATTCACCTAATTTTTTGAGGCTCGTCTTCATTTTATATGTTCATTTTTATATTACTACTACACACACTAATACCAGAAAAAAAAGAATCACTGCCTTCTCTTAGCCTGTAGGTTAATATACTGTTAATATGCAATCTGATTTAAGGGGCCATCATTACTACTGTGTCATCACATTCAAACGCTAATACAGCAAATCCTCTCTTACCAGGAATTTGCATTTTCTTCCTTGTTTTGTGTGTGTGTGCAACAACTTCAGCCTCTTGTTAACATATTTATTCCAGTTAGTTTCACTAGTAAGTTTATAATATGATCCTTTCACATCCTCCTCTGAAATGCTATTCTGTGTACTCTGCTGAGACTTGAGGTATGGGGATGGAGACGCACTGGAAGCATACCACCACTACAGGAGTTAATAGCTGCTGAAGTGAACACGTTTCAATTTCTTAATTCAGAAAAAAGAAGAATCTGAGAGAATCTGCCCAGACCCACAGTCACGATGGACAATCAATAACAGGTGGAGTTTCTTAACCTTTAATCACTTTGATTAAATTGTCATGACCCCGACAATTAGAATTACAAAGGAAATCTGAGTCTAGTGTCATCAAATATACTGTTTTCTGAGCAATTGATTATATTTTTACATCTATCAGTTTAACAAGTATCCACCGTAGATATCCCTGGTGACAAAATGCAGAAAGTCAAGCAGCCCCATAGTCTTTAGCAATCTGTAATTCATGCTTTAGAGGTTGTGTATAAAACACTTGTAATATATGCAAGCAAATGAAGTGACACACTCACATTTTGATGTTCTCATGGTACTGTTTGGTATCAGAAGGCTGGTTGTACAGTGGCTGGAACAACAGAAGAAACAAGCAAATAAGGAAAGAAAAGAAAAAATCAGCAGTAACTGTGCACAAGATTGTAAATACAGTAGATGAAGGCCATATGACAGAGCTGCCTCCAACATGTGTCAACCTGAACAGGATTCTGACCTTGCCCCAAATAAATGTGTAGTCACTAAGTAACAGAATTCACAGAAGTCAAATAACGCAATCTAATTCAATCCAAAGAACTCATTCACAATCAAAGTCCTCAGGGACAGGGAAAAAAATGTTTTGTACAACATCTTGCTCAGGCTTAAGAGAAAATGTATTCACCAGAATCAAGTGATTTAATTCACTGGGTGAGTGAGAGTGAGATAAATGGAGAGGTAGATGGACAGATGTGGTGTGCATCAGCATTTTTTTTAAAAACATTAACGAAGAAGCAAAAAGGTATTATTAGCAAACAAAGTCTGGAAATGTGTAGAAGTCCTAATTATCAAGTAGGGAGTAATCCTTTTTAAGATGAAAGAGCAACAATACTGCTTAATGGAGCTTTGAGGGAAGAAATCAAGTAATTTTAAAAATTGTGGGCATCATGTGATTCAGGCTTATTCCTCCTCCATCCTTAGCATCCTTTATCCCTCTAATGTGAACTTGTGAAAACATAAGAGTGGGGAAAAAGAAAAACACAAGGAGAGGATTACGACATAAAACCAAAGTCTCTACTCACCAGCTCTACCCTGGGTCCCAGTCCCTCCAGTATCCTGTGAGCCTCTTCTGCCTTTTTCTGGTGAGGGAAGACAAACACAAGTAGTACATTAGCCAGCTGCCTGCACCTCTGCCATCACCACAGCAACGCGATGAACACGCTCACTTGATCACTAAGGCTACACCGCTGCTTGCTGGATGGATGGATGGGTGGCTGGATGCATGGATGGATGAAGAGATGGATGCAACGACTATTATTAGAGCTTTTAACTCAAGCTGGGCCACAGCTCCTTGCCTCGGCTCCCTCTCCCCTCTCCCAGAAAAAAAACTAAAAGATTACTCACCTCCCCTGAGCAGAGAGGTAAGAGAGAAAGAGCAGGCAAGCAGGAAAGCAAGTGGGAGTGGAATAGAAAGTGAGTGGGAGAGAAAGAAAAGAGGAAAAAAAAAGAAGGGGGGGCTATAGAGCTCTTGTGCTCATCTAATAAGAGACATCTGATGAAAGACAAAGTAAGATCTCACCTCTAGCTACCTACAACAATCAGCCTCTTAAAACAAAAACTCCAGGCAGGCACCATAAAAACAAGAGAGGAGAGGTGTTGAGGCGTGGAGACGGGCAGCGAAAAACTCCCATCTGTGTCTCTGGATGACCTCTCTGCGGCTCTGCTCCTCCATACATTTATATTTAGCTCCAGCAGACAAATGTGCGAGCAGTGTCCCAGACTACCCCTCTCAATGTTCACTCCACTCTTTTCCCCGTTCCACTCTGTACGCTCTCTTTGCTTCATCGATCAAACAGACCCCTCCTTGGTGACACACCACATGCTCTGTTGCTTTCCATCTCAGTTCATTTCCCTCGCTGACCAGTGAGAACGGCTGAACCGAGACAATCACGGACAGGATGGAAGTACAGGAGCATGTTGGGAGGAATTTTAGGAGGTGACAACACAGACAGGATCTGCCGGGGTGCGTGTGTGTGTATTTGTGTGTCAGCCTTTGCTCTTTACCCCCTTCCCATGTCATGTTGCTTCCTTGTCCATTTCACTCCGTCTTCACTGCCACAGTAACACAGGAGGTGTTTGGGATCTAGTCCTAAGTTTATACAAGACTCACGCTAACAGACTTGAATGTAAGACCCCGGAGGAGCTCACGCACACAGCTTAACTTGAGACAACACATGCTTACAACTGGGTCACCTGTGAGGGAAGCCGAATGACACGGCTACAGTTTGTAAAAGCACCCTGCGCATTTCTTCTTTGGCGAAGGGTAAACGAGAAGCAGTGATGCTTTACATTTGCTAGTCATTTCATTCAAATACACATGATGCTGTTAGTCACTCTTGCACTCATCTATGGTTTTTTTCTCCCCTCATTCCTGTTGCTTCTTCAGCAGTGAGTAGGTGTAACAGGCTGCAGAGTATTGCCTCAGAGAGCTTGATCAGTGCAGGAGCAGTTAATGAGCAGCAATTATGAAAAGCAGCCTTTCATCCTCAGGGAGTATGAAGCCTCAAGGATTTCTCTTCATTTCCTAGCCGTGATTCTTTAAGCAAATTTGAAAACAAGACTGCATGACACTGACCTCAAAACTCTTGAACTACAGCTTCAGTGTAAACTAGTAGAAATGACACGTTTACCAATAAACAGAAGGAGAGAGGTTGGTTCAGAGGAAGAATGGCTGATTGCATTATTTCAATCATGCCCCCCAGTGGCAGCACACAGGACTGCTTCTCTGGTAGTGAGTGTGAGCTTAAACTGTACTGGTGTAGATACTTACAGCAGTACACGAGATTGTTCCTTCAACTGGTCACATAACCCTTTAAAAAAAATCATCTAAGCAAGGCAAGAACAACTCAAACCAAACCTATGAAATCAGCACTGTGGTTGCTTTTGCAACTACAATCACAGAACTAGGAAACCCCCATTAGGGTAACTCAGGATGGAAAACAAAGAGACACACAAAAAGAGAAAGTGCTACAGGGCTATCTTAATACAGAATAGACTCAAGGTTTAGCATAGCTCAACAGAAATATGACAGTGTAGTCTCAGTGGGGCTGTCCTCTCTTGTGTGTCTGCCCATGACTGCTGCGTTCCAAATATGAGAGGAGTGAACTTGAGTTAAGTCATCCCCGGGGTTTGACAATAGGCTGTCAGTAGAAATGTGGCTGTACCCTGTCTGAGAGAGCTGGTGACACCGAGCCCAGGAGGGACAGATGACACCGTAGAGACACCAGCTCAAAAAGGCGAGCTGCGGCTGAAGTAATTATAGCCAGGTGCTTAAACACATATAACACACACACACACACACACACACACACACACACACACTGTACATATATGTGCAAGTACACACTCTCCACAGTCACTTCATGCATCTTGAGCAGATTAGAGCGCTATCAGATATAAAGAAACAAGCTTAAACCATTCAAGTAGCACTGAAGCCAGATGCTGCCAGGTGTAAAAGCTGTTTTCACACTGCAGAGGTGATCTGTACTCCTCCCATGTGCACTAAAGGACATGTGCAGGGTATGCCCCACATCATTATCACAGCTAAACTGACAGTAAAATCCGCAATTCTTCATCGAGTGAAATGATGTGAGTCAGGTCATTACAATTTAATCATCTCCATACTGTGTGTGGTAACAGCGACTTGTATGGGTAAGGCAGTGGCAAAGAATGAATGTTAATGAAGATGAAGAAGCCATAGTCTTCTTTACAGTCCCTCAATAAAAGTCATCTATGGATTTATTTGACTGATATTTGTGAGCTGGCCACATCTGCTGTTGTCAGAAATGAATGGCTGAACCGCACTTGTGCCTTTTCTTACAGGTGCTTAACCAAGCGCCTCAGAGTTGGAGTAGGGTTTACCCCAATGTACATGTGGTGTCTGAAACCAACATGGTTGCCATCACTTTGCAAAGACAAGTTGTTGTCGAGCTGTTATAATAGCAACAACATACATTGTGCCTAAAACATGACTATGAAAATAAGCCAAAGGGTACAAGTGAATGTTAATTAAAAAAGAAGCTAGTTAAGGCTAGAGAGAATGCCAGCCAAGGTTGAGAGGCCAGCAGTAGGCCACAGCCCATCCTGCCAGTCAGAGGGAAGTAGAAAGTGTTACAGAGGTCAGACTATATTGTGGAGTAAGCCTTGAGTCATTCTTAAAACTTCCAGCCTTTTAGAGGAGTCTTGAGCAATCTGTGATGTCCTGCTGTTCCAGAGAAGTGCTGTGATTTTGCTGTGCATGATGACAGTGAAAGTCATGAAGGACAAATGCTAAGCTGTTTCTTCAAAAGGGGGCTTCTTACATTTTTTCTGGTTATTTAGGAGCATCTGTCCAGGTTAGAGCAAAGTGTCACATCCTCGACCCTACAACTGCCAATCATTAGTCTCTTGCTCAATGACACTTAAACAGAGTGAAAACTTGTTCAGCGGTGTACAGGCTGTTAACTCAGTTCTGCATTTTCGGTGCATTTCTAACATAACATACTGCTCTGGATTCCATGAAAGTCAGAGAAACACCCAGGAGCTTTTTTCCTCTGCACAGTGAAGTTTTAACATGATTCTTTGTTTCCCACAGGAGGCTTGAGGCCCCGCAGAGGTTGAACACAGGGTGTGATACAGTGAAAGAGGACTCTGCTGCTTTGAACGCCATTTCCTACAGAGATTTGTGCCTCCAACCACTAGGGGGACTGAGAGCACTGAAAATCAATTCATTAGGAAGTTAATCTTCTGCATACAGCTCTGTTGTGAGGAGGACTAACCTCACACTTACACATCGTTTTATGTGACCTCAAAGCTGCTGCTTTTTTATTTTCTTGAAAGAATGACTAATTTGTATTACTTGACAATTTAAAAAAAAAAAAGATTTGTGTCAGGGTGGATCTGTGTCAGCTTCGAGTGGGAGCATGTTTTTGTGTGTGTACACGTGTGATTCATCATGCTTGTTATGTTGACCTTCAGTAGCTTCTTCTGTTAGGCAACAGTTCTGCTTTGCCCAATAGTAAAGAGCAGGAGGATCAGGTATGAAATAAATTCTTTGCGACACACTGTTTACGTTGACAGGGGTTGTTTTGAGAATTGTTCTGAGAATTTATTCAAAACAGATCAATGAAAATGACAGATTTCTAGGTAACATCCCTTACAAACAAACAACTATATTTTTAGAGCCACTGCTTTTTGCTCAGTACTATACACACTACTAAGAGTGACCCACATTTTATTTATGTTGTTGTTAAATGTGATGAAATCCAGTGAAGAGCCTAAATGCTACTGGTCTAGAATCAGGGACTTTGCTGGGGTTCTGCATCTAAAAGTCCACCTGCACAGTGTAATCTTGCTCACCTCAGTTTCCAACACTGACTAGCTGCCTTATCTCTGACTTAGAGTGAGATAAATATATCAGGCAACAGGGAATACTCAGAGGATATAACAGCCTGGCTTTAGTTTAGGTGCTCAACTTGCCTCAGCACAGTGAGAAAACACCGAAACAAGGGGGAAACCAATTAGTCTCCTTCTCTGACATCCTCTATCTATGCTAATGAATATGCTGCGTATGTGATCCAGTGAAATCCAATTCAAAAACAAGGGAAAATGGGAAAAAAGTGGTGGACGTGTGCATGCATGCATGTATTTTTTACTGACCCTGTTCTCGTCGTAGATGATCTGCACCAGGCTGCGGTGCTTGGCCTCACTGGGTGGCGGTGAGATGGGTCGCTCTGGCTCGTGGGGCTTCGCAGCCTCTTCCTCCAGCTGTTGCTGTAACACACAACCACATGAAACAAAGCTGACAGTTAACACTTAGCATCTTTCCTGGAAGACCTGTGGCTCACACATTTCTGCTGCGAGATTAGATGGCGTGTGTGAGATCAACTGTCCCTTCCTCAGCTCTCCTGCAGGGACCACGCTAACTGTCCTATTAGCTGTAATAGCTATTAGCTCCCTGGGGTCTATTTAATGAAGGGGTTACCACAGCAGCCTGTAAACAAAGCCAATGCCTGCTGTGTAGCGGAAACATCCAATAAAAGATTTTAAAAAATGTTTTAAAGAGGCAAACGAGAAGACAGACAAGAAAATTATTGAGGGAAATGTAGAGAAAATACCAGACAAATACTAGAAAACACTGGAGTTACTTTAACTTATTAGTCACCTGGCATGTAACCAAGGTTTACGAGTACACTTAACAAAATGCCGTCTACTCTGAATGGTGAGCATATCACAGAGACAGAAAGGAGTGGAGCTGGAACTTCTACACATTATTCCACACATGTCTCAGTCAGTCTCTGTCCATCAATCCTCTTCTGAGAGGTGTACACAAAGACATTCAGAAAGCAGCTCAAACAGACCACAGACAGAACAGCAGTGTTCAGCTCCGACAGCCCATTTACATTTAGATACTTCATGCATCTTTGGCAAATTGGATAGATATCAAGAATTGAAAATGCAAAGGCAACCGAGAGCATTAATAAGAAACCTTATCCGCCTGTACCTTCTATCCAGATGTAGAAAAGATGTAAATAGATTAGTGAGGATCATTAATCCTCCCACACTTAACTGCGTCAATAAGCAGCATGTGGAAGTAGCCACTTCCTTCTGCCTTTGCTAATGGTGGGCGATAATGAGTCGGAAATAATTTAAACATTTAAATTATTTACAGTGTGAATTTTGTAATGTACCACAGAAAACTGCAGCTTCAACACAGGCACCAACATTAGGTACCACTGTGTCTGCAGCATTTATCATAAGAGCAATACCTTTGTCTTAGCAGCAGACTTCACGTTCAGTAACACAGCTGAAAATGAAGTTGCTCTCAGTCTCCCAGTGTAGGTATGTTAGATAGTATGTTTACGAGGACACTGATGAACATCAATCTATCAAATGCCATTAAGAAAAAAAAAAAGGGGGGGGAGGGGGGCTGGTATTTGCACTTTCAAGCACAAAACATTTATCAGAAGGGCTGTTATGTTTATTTTCCTGCTTTTACTCAGTTATTTTATTAAAGAGCAAGAGCCAAGGACAAGCTTTCAGTCAAAGCTTTATTTAATATCTCTTCTTCCCAACTTTTATTTACCCAAAAAAGAAAAGAGAGATGTTCTTCATTTTTATCACTAAATACTACTTGCCATCACAAAGCGCGAAGCACAAATAAGTATCTGCACAAGTGAACATGAAAACCTTGGGACACTGAAAAAAATGTGACTTGTCTTAGAAATTGTTCAGGTATACTCTGTGTTGTACAGGCTATTAGCTGGAGACAGAAGCAGAGTGTATTCAGCTGTAACTCGTTTTCTGGAAGTTGAAGCCAAGTGTCGCCGAGTGGCGTGCATACAGCTGATCTACAGTTAAGTCAGCCCCCTACTCCTCCCCACTCCTCCCTCTCATCTCCTGACAGGGGCTTCACAATGAGGGGGGAAATGTGGCCTCCAGAGGATCCACATGAGAGCAAGATGGATCATCTTGTGCCATGATAGCCCTGGATAAGCATCTGGTGAGGGAAACACAGACATTCCCACAGAGACCCCCCCCCTTCCCTTTCCAAACCCACCACAGAGTGAAATAAAATAAACCAGCCATCCTGAGCTTGGCTGACATGACACACGCTGGCTGTAACCTAAGCCCTAACCCCCGCCCATTCACTCAACTCTGCCAGAACTCTTTAAATAAAGTTTTAGCATGCCACTTAATTAGTCCAGATGTTTTAATGCTTGGAGAAAGCTGGGCTGTTAAAAAAAAAAAAAAATCCATAAAACACTGTGTGTATTAAGGGAGGGTGAGGGAAGGGACCTTGATTTATGCTTCTAAACAGCAGAAGCTTAGTGCTGAGCCTTTTGAATGACTGAGAACCTGAAGTTGCAAGTTTTATTTTTGTACTTGCTGCAACTTGGTAAAATACCCAGATTTCCTGAAGTAAGTCTGTTCCATAAACAAGGACAAAGAGGGCTTCTCCAATTCAGGAGGTAAGTTGTTGCTGTAAGAACATTTTTTAACCAGCTATTTCTCTTTTACGCTGGACAAAAAAACCCCTTGGTCTTTGTTAGTGCATAATCTGGAGGCCTTTCTAGTCTATCTTGCTAGGAACCCACTGAAATGTGTATTCTGGGATTCTTAAATTCAACATGATGAACGGAGACGTGCCCGTATCTTTATGTAATTTTCAGCTGCAATCTCCCGATGTTGATGCTTCTCATAATCAATACATCAGTTCAATTTTAAGCTGAGAAGTAGCAGTCAGCAGTAGTAGTCAGTGGTATCATTTAGTGCTCAAGATTGACATCATCAGCTTCAGCACTGTCACATGAGACAGAACCGCAAATGCACCTGTGGTAGTAGCTGTGAGAACAATATTCAATATGTTAATATGATGGTGTGAACGGTGGAGGAAGAGAGGAAGAGGATGATCTCGTCCATACAGTTTCTTTACTAAACATGGCAGGCAGCCAAAGGGGAGACAGTGTGGCAGGGATATGAGTGGTTTAGCAGTCACAAAACCTCCACCATAATCCTCCTCCCTCCCCCGGGGAAGCTGTTATTTATAGCCTCATATATTTTTAACCTACTTTTCTCCTAAATAAAAAGCCAAAGAGAAGACGAGAGAAAAGGGAATGCAGATGCCTGGAGGAGTGCGTGTACATAATCAGTGCACACCGAGCAAGAAACGGCTACAAGCTTCAATACAGCAATTACAACACAACAAAGTCTATTTAAGACTTTATTGCTCTGATGCCAACTGAAGCCTGGCAGGGGAAGTCACACTGGAAAACCACACATTTGAAACGAAACGAAAGTGCTGCTCGAAGAAAATTCAACAAGGACGCCAGCATTGGCAAAGACTTCAACAAGGATGACAAATAAACTCTTCTGTACTTCAGAGTTGTACAAAAAAAATACTCCACAACAAATTAGCTGCATGTCAAGTAGTACTTGTGTTACTAGATAGAACAAATTACATATAATTATTTCTGATTTATTTGTAACTGAAAATTACTTTACTTTTATTAAATATATAAATTATTTTTCAGGACTGCCACTTCCTGACCACAAGGTGAATGAAGGAATATAAACATCATCAGGCACAGCTCATTATATGTGTCCCTTTTATTACCTACACAAATTTGTGTTGTGCAACCTAGTTTCCAAAGCCCTTTCTAGAGCACACATATCTATCTAGTTCTTTGATGATGCTACAACAATCAAGCTAAATCTTAGTAAGAAATATCAATCACTTAAAAAGCTTGAGGCATCCACAGTGAGACTGCCAGAACTCCCCTATGGAGACAGATAAATCCATCTTAAAATCAAGGAGCTAAGCAGGAGATTCGTACAGACCTGTTTTTTGCGAAGCTTGCAAATCTGCTGCTCCACCATGGTGATCTCCCTGTCCACGCGGTCCATGTTCTGAATCAGCTCCTCCTTAGAGAAGCGAGCTGGAACCAAATCCAAGTCTGGGTCCATGTGGACTGGGCTCACAGGAGAGATGGGCTCCAGCTTCCCCATGGCACTTCCACGCTCCTGCACAGTGGTGAGAGAGAGAGAGAGTAGTGACATGGTTAGATGAAAAGGATAATAATGGTCTTCAGTGTTTTCATTTTTACAGTCAAATAATGAATAAATTCAATTTAAACTAGAAAAGCACTCGGAGAGCGCAGACCTCCACCAAGCACATTTCCTTCCATTTTGTGACTTCCACAGTATTAGTCTTGCGTTTATTTATATCAATATTAGTTCCACAGCGTCGTGGCTGTTTAAAGATGTCTGTTGCATGTTTCTAGCTTCATTTGTTTTTTTTATGATGCAACTTTCAAAGATCGATTTTTTCATATTCTGCATCATATTATCTGAAATTATTCCTTTATCCAGATCAATCTTTGATATATTGTAGACCATGTTAGAAACTTGTCCTGTATTTTTTTTCAAAGTGTCTTGACCATTTTTGGTGGAGTCATATGCATAAATGTCGCATATGGCCCTATCTCCCAATGTTAAAGAATCCTTCAAAAAATTCCTGGATCCAGACGGTGATCCGGATCACTTCCAAAATCTAATCATTTGTTCCTTATCCCCATCTGGACAATCCCTGAAAATTTCATCGAAATACGTCTGTAACTTTTTGAGTTCTTTTGGAAACCAACAGACAAACCCCGGCAAAAACATAACCTCCTTGGCGGAGGTAATAAAGTAAACAATGGTTAGATAAACCTTATTATTACAGAGATAGATTATAGACAACTGGCTATAGACCTGAAAGACAAAGATCCTCTTGATATGGAATAATCATCTTTGAGAAGCATTTCCATTTCTTCCTTTTCCTGCTGCTGTGATTGCAATGTCTGCAGGTTACACTACAAGATATCATCTAAACACACTGTGTGTACCCTCTGAGAAGGTAACACATGCCAGTAATTAAGTCCTCTGGGTAATGAAAGCCAGTGTATTGTTTTAGTGTCACTAGACCACACTAATGAATATGAGGTCACAGCCTCCCTCTCCAGGATTATGCGCAACAGTGCTAGCAGCTGGCTCTGCTTAAGGGACTTGGTCTGAAAAATGAAATTCTTTTGTTTGTTTGTGTTCAGGACGCAGGGGTGGTGGATTGAATCTGAAGGGCAGCACAACATATGTGTGGGTTTAAATTCAGAATGTACTTATTAACCATGTCTTCAGGCAGAAAAATGCAGCAACAAAACACAGAGTGGCTCATCAAGTGAGCGGCCTTACTGCAGAAACAGCGACTACAGATGTCATCTTCTAAGTACAATACAGTACTCCTACGCAGAACAGTTATATTCACTCCATTACAAGGACTTGTGCATGTGAATACTACTTTAAAATGATTCTAATCCAGCATACTTCTTACTCTTAAAATAATTTTACTCCATCACATTTGCATACATTTATACTGCTACCATAAAAATTATTTTATACATCAACATCCATATAACCACTGGAAACAGTGGGCTGCTGATCCCGGGTTGACTGACACTCACTTTTGGCGATTGCTTTGTTCCAAGCAGAATAACTACTAAAGCTCCAGCAGGAGGTTTAGATGAGCAGAGCATTTGTGGCCCCACTGTTTTCTTTTTCCTCTGTCAGAGACTGGCTTTCAAACAGCACTAGTAGCTGATATTAGCAGCCCACAGCGCTGAGTGCAGGGAGCTCCAGTTGTGAAAGCTGGTCTGAAGTCAGTCCATCAGAGAACCACTTAACACTGTCCTGACACCTTGAGTGTGTCTGTAATATCAATGCTAATGGGTTTAACGCCATATACACACAAAATATATCAGGCTTTAACACAATCACTTTCTGTTATAATGTTGTATAGAATATTTACAACTGTATAGAAATATTCATGGTTTATTCATGGAGCCTGATGAAGAGAAACAGACACAGAGAGCTAATTATTCACTCAGAAAAGTAGAGTATATAATTCATAAGGTTACAATTGATGTTTCAACAATACATTGTATTTCTCAGAGCAAAGAGGTACCATGTATTGATGATAAAATATCACCTCAGTGTAATAAGCCTCATGAATTATCTGATATGGGATTTCTATGTTAAGCCAAAATGGATGGCTCACACAAGCTTCGATATACACTACATACGTGCAGACCGACACATTCCCCACATGTGCATTAGAAAACATAATGGTGTACTTCAGACAGCAGGAAGACTTCCTGTGTTTATCGTCTGAATGATTGAGACGGACAATTTGGACAATCGAACATTGAGGAGAAGCTTATTTTAGCATACGAACTGATTTCAGAGGAATTATTAACACAGCGTCATTACATTTAAAAAAAAAAAAAAAAAAAGGCTGTCCGAATAAATTATTCCATATAAATTTATTTTAGTTTGAAACAATTAGTACAATACTCAATGGATGCACCATGCATCTTAAAAGGTGTAATTTATTTTGTAAACAGATGAGAGTATGGTGGACGAAAAAGACCTGGTAGAAATTGTATTGCATTTCTAACAAATCAGATGTTTAGCAATTCAATGGTATGTGTAGACTTTGCAATGGAACTGTTGCATCGACCCGAGATAATACTGTAAGCTAACATGTACATTCATTCAAATTCAGTAAAATGTTATGCAGAATTACCAGAAAAATACCTAAAAATGACAAAAAAAGCTACTTAATATATGTTTAATTCACCACCATTAAGTCAAGATACATTGGTGGCATCAATTTTCCAGTCAGGTAACATTAAACCACTGCAGAGGAGGAGTGATGAGAAGATGTAAATGAAGTCAAAATGGAGTTGCTGTTTATGCGACAGCACGCAGAAACGGGAAGCGGCAGGGAAGTGACTGTGTGTGTTCTGAATGTATGGGACCATTCTGGAGTTTATCCACCATAAATGACTGGGTGTGATCCAGCTTGGGTTTTGTTCTGCGGTATTTTTAAACGTCTGAAATGAAGGTTATGTAAGTGGGCTAATCTGGACTAGGCAGGCGGCATTATAGCCCGGTAGACCTGCTGTGACTGAAAATGTCAGTGCCAGAGGATGTTGAGGGGCTGTCCTACATGAAGATGGTTGCCAATGAGTCACAAAGATTCACCACACATATACAAAAATAGGAAAACGGCTCCGAAGACGGTTTCTATCTTTGCTATTCTGTTGTTACAGAAACAGTTTTTATTGTTCTTTAAATCAATGAAGTGAGAGGTACTTGTGTCTGTGATCCTGTTCCCTAAACTGTCCTCTGTTTGTAAACAGTACAGCAGAACATCAACAGTTACTACACCTGTGACATTGTGTGAAAAGGTCACAGACCAACAGCTAAGCCACCAGCCCAGCACAGCTTACAGCTTACATGCCCCTGATGACCCTCTGGTCGCATTTAGACATTCGACTACATGATGTCTGAGGCTGTGCATGCATTCCAGACAACAGTTAAATAAAGCCAGACATCCTGGTTTCATGCTAGACTGTACATCTAAGTTCACAACAGTTCCTCTGGTTTGGAGATCAAGCCCGCTCTCATGCAGAATACATAAACCTACTTAAACTGAGGTACCATGGTAGTATTTCACAGATGAATCCTATTGTTAAATGGAAATAACAAGTTCTAGACAAAACAAAACCACCTTATGGAGTCAAAGTATTTTCTCAGTAAAGCTCAAAACAGGTTTAGATTTAAAGTAAAAAAAAAATCTTTAAAGTGCAAAAAAACACAAAGTTTTTGTGTCAGCTCTATATCACTGCTTCTCAAAGTTTCTAAATGTGGACAGCTGTTTATTATGGGTTTGTTATCACTGTTGTGAAAAAAATGTAATCAGAGTACTTCTAACATCATGTCGCAATAAAAGTGTATCAAGCTCATCTCTGACTTGTACGTTTTGCATGCATCTCATAGAATAAACCAGAATGTTAATCAGTGCAGCTACGTCTTCAACAAACAGGATCACATTTGCAAGTGTAGCTGTGACCCGAAGCTTTTTTTTTCCGCTTCACGTCGACTTTCTCAGTTTTATATGCGTAATTACAGTCACTGACCTCTGAGCACTTTTTAAAGAAGTGTCTTGAAATTTTTGATCAATTATTGAGCACACACAGAACAATTATTTTTTATAACATAATTCATCCATAATAAGGTATAATAAGGTCATCATTAGAGATACAGCTCTGATGATGATGTTATAACACACTACATTTGTTTACCAGACATCTCAAGTGAAACTGTAAAGAGCTACTTGGAGGAGCTGAGGAAATGCAGGCATGCAAGCATGAGCGTGCAAGTGAAATTTAAACTACAAAGCGCTCCATTTACTGCAGGCAAAACAATCATGTAATACAACCTATTCATTTATGACAGCTGTCACAGTATTCTTCGACTATCATTGTTAGCAGATCTTCCAGTCTGGAGTATACTTCATACACCTCGCTGCTACGCATTGAATTACAGTCAATTCAGTTATTTAAGCACCAAATAAAGTTGTGTTCACACTGACTAAGTGTGTGGCAGATGGTCTGTGAGCCTAGCTTTATGTATCTTACCCTTGTTGGGGCATCAAATCTTTTGTGTTATGTCAATGTTATAGCTCTACTAATCTAAAGATGTGTAGTAACCAAAACCAGGAAAGTTTTTGACCAAACATTACCCACTGAATATGACTGAGGCGACACAGACGCAGATGCAAATCTATGCTACGATAAACTAATATCAGTTATCTGTCTGACTCAAGTTGCAAATGAGGGTCAGATAACTAACACAGACCTATTCAGAACCACAGCTGAAACAGGTTTGACTGGCAATGTTGTCTTGGTGTGAATGGTGTATTAGTCATCTTTGTCACATGAGGATTTCTACAATGAAATAAATATCTTAACATTAACACTCTTCAGCTGATACAAGGTAAGTGTGACAGCAGCCTCGAGAAGAAGGAAAGTACAAGTCTCTCATTCAGATCTACTCTTATATTTCATTTTACTTCTAAAACCACAAAATGGTGATGACGGCATGATGCAGTACAGTATGAAAAGGCTGCTTTTGTCCTCCTCTGATTCCCTGTCCATGTGAGTCATGCTTCAAGCATCAGCTTGGTCTGATACTACTGGCCTACTCCCACTTTTCCTGTTGGTCTTAGGTCTCGTACTCCTCCCTTTCCCTTTTCCCCTTTATCTCTGCCTCTCTGCACATGCCCTTTGCCTCATTTTCACTTGCATCTCCCCTCCTACTCCACTATCATTTGGTGCACTTGTTCCATGCAGTGATTGCATCTGACATCACTTATATAATGGGTTTACAGCTCTCGCAGCTCTGAAGGGAATTACTGGCATTCCTGAATATTTCCCTGCTAGCTTAACAGTCAATGTTTTTTTTTCCTCTACCCTTGTTATTGGTGTATCTATTTACCATTCCTTGGCTGTCTAGCTCCCCTGGCAGTTTGAAGCGCTCTGTGTAATGTCAGAAACACCTCCCCATCAGCAGCTCCACACTGCAAGCAAGTCGTTTTGATCTACAGTTCACACAGTTTCATCCTCAGTCTTTTGAAATCTAGGTCAGCTCTATTATTTATTAATTACTGTTTCACAACTGCCTTAGTCTTCCCACTGCTGCTCACAGAGATCCAGCTTTGCTACAATGCAGAATCTCCACTCTACAGCTTCTGCTGTTTGGTGTTTCTAATAACATCCTTTGGGGCTCTAGAGGAGGCGGGCAGGGTTAATCAAAAACAAAAAGATTTCCTACAATAAGTTAATGATATTTTCAAGGGGAAAAAGAGGTCATAACATTTTCATTATGAATCATAATTTCTCAAAATCTTCTTGGAAATGCTGCATTCTCCTAAAATACTGTTATTTGACTGTCTATTATGAACATGAATTCAGTTCCTATATATCCATCCCATTTTGCATTTTACATCGTCTTTGTTTGATAGTTATTCACAGCAAAGTAAAAGTCCAACTTTAATATACTGTGACTGCTGTACAATGCAAACTTTATAGTGACTACTGACCTTTGTCATGTCCTCAGCCCCTCCCAGAGGCAATGGCGGTCGGTGGGTTGAGGGTCTCACCAGAGACTCTGGTCCAATCTCTAAACGAGGCCTTTTGATTTCAGCATACTCCACCTCGGATTGGCCAGTGGGGTCAGGTAGGTAAATGTGCTCATAGCGAATATGCTGCTCTTGTCCTCTGCAACAGGAAAAAAACATGTAGCAGATTAGGAAAAAGTATACAAAGCTTAGACATAAAGTAAGCAACAGGCAACATAAACACGTCTTGTTTTCATTAACTTTTCTTCAGCTCAACAGCTGAAAAAGGAGAAGCTCTGTAGTTGCTACTGGCACCACTGGCGCATTGCTTTGGGTTTTTAACTACACAAACATTGTGGATGACTTTAGTTGAACACGGGTCCAGAGTGAACTGCAATATTCCCAACAGACATTTGTAGATGTGCCAATGTAATGTAATGACAATGATGAACTATTTCCATGTTGCAGTTGGAAAAATATAAAAATCATTTGTGTCATGACACCTGTAAATTAATTGACCATATTCTTTCTACTGTGTAGAAAAAGTACTAACACAGCATGGCAACTACTGCTACTCTGGTAAGTATCAACAGATGAAAATACTGTATCAACATCATCATAGACGTATAAACCAAAATATTATTATTATTTACTAATCACCCGAGTTAAATTGATTATCTCACAACACTGACTGATGTCAAAGTGCATGATCTGTAAAGTACAATCTTATCTCATCTTATCCTCTAAGTGAACAATCCCTTGTCATAAGTGGATGAGAGAGAAATCAGCATCCAATAGTCTAGAATGACTGTGTCAAGACCTGAACAGACCCTATGGCCGGGTCACTGGGCCATCAGCAGTGCTGAGTACCCAGAAACGGTGATCCAAGGTGGGACAAACCACAAACCAACAACAGGGTGATGTAGGATTTCTCAGATCCACAGCAGCTCTAACTCACAACTGAGAGGGCCTGAAGAATCTGCTAACGTCATCTACCTTCATAGATCAGGCAAAGCTGAGGCGGCTGATTTAAAGCTTAAAGTGATGTAAGAGGAGCCAAATCTGATAACACATGACAGTAAGACTACTCCAAAGAAAAAACTGAAGGTAATAAACAATCTGATCATAATCTTTTCCTAAAATATTGGGCAAGATCTCAACAACAGAAAACATCCAATTAAAGCATACTCTGGAGAACACTGGAGCAAACAGTATAACTGACAACATCAATGGATGGTGGACCAAAAAAAAAAAAAAAAAAAACCCTATTAAATTCT
>OOFC01050016.1:0-27664 GCA_900323345.1 Pseudochromis fuscus | reverse complement strand
GCTGTGGAAATACTAGCACAGAGCGCACAGACGGCTCCCAGCCTGCCAAGGAGAGCAGGAGGCAGACTTCAAACAACAGTTTAATTCTACTGACATAAACAGTTCATCAAATCTCTGTCTGGTCTGACTTGGTGGCTCGACAGTCGAGCTCTAAAAGACAGTACAATGGATTCAACAGCTTGGCCTCGTTCTTTACTGACACTTAAAAAAAAGCTGTCAATTTGTGGATATTAGATGTGGGGTGTGTGTATTGTCTGTGTTCTTTTTAAACCAATTCAATTAGCATGGTACAATCTGATCCTATCAAGCACATAGCTTTCAAGGACATGTGAAATTCTCCTGCTGCTGCTTTGACTGTCGAACAAAAAAGAAATTTAACCGCACAAGATCAGATCTGATGCAAATAGTCAACACTTTGAACCATAAGGCTCTAACACTCCACTTTTTCTATAATGAACAATTACATGCCTGTATCAAAGCACCAGTTTTCAAGTTGAAGTTGTGTAAAGGTTGTGGTTGCCACTGATTTGTTGATGTTTTTCAGTCAACCACACCACAGCACTGAGGCTGTTATTGTCGAGGTCTGGGAGGACATCCACTTTAACACAGAAAGAAGAAAAGCCTTTGTATTATTGAATTTCAGTGCTGCATTCGACACACTCCACCACAACATATTAGTAGACAGAGTGGAAAACTGGATGGGACTTTCTGGCACAGTGCAAAACTGGTCTGAATCCTATTTGAAGGACAGGGACTACTTTATGTCACTGGAAATTCTGTGTTTGAGAGCACATAATGTTTATTATGATTATGTGAAACAACAACAACAAAATTTTAAACAACAACAACATCCCCAGGTGGCTGCCGCCTAGCACAGGCACAGAGTAGGTGCACTAAACCAATTACCAACTGGATGTGCCAAAAACTCTCTCGTTAATCAAAGGCAAACTGAAATGGTTGTTTCACAATCCGAAGAAAACTGAACACATCCGTGCTGAACTTCATTTGCTAACAGTAAACTCTCCAAACCATTGTAGAAATCTTTGTTGTGGACTTTAAACACCCACATTAAAACAATTACAAAATCAGTCACTATCACCTTAAGATTAAATGAAGACTTGAAGAGACTGTGTTGTAAGCCTGTCCATGCATTTCCTCTTCAGCACGTTCAATCACTGTAATGATGTCTTCATTGGCCAACCTAAAGTCCAATCAGCTGCAGCTGCTGTCAGAGTCCTCGCTATGAGGAGGAAAGTGGAGCAGATCACTTCAATTCTCACAGCTTTGCACTAGCTTCCTGTGTAAAAGCCCTACACCAAATGGTTTAGGCCAAAATACATTTCTGATCTCCTGCTTCCCAATAAACTGCCCACACCTTTCAGATCATCTGAGACCGAGCTATGTTGTGTCCCCACAGACAAAAACAAACAGAGGAGCCACGTTCAGTTCTGATGCTTCACACACCTGAAACACACCATCAGAAAACCTGAGATCTGCTCAGGACGAAACACTTCTCTGATTTTAACTGCATTTTATTTACTTACATTTGGGACTATATATATTTTCATATTCTACACTGCACTGTAAATTTTACTGGATTATTTTTTCCAATTCACTAAGGGTTTATCATATTCTATTTTAAATCATTTGTATTTTATACCCAACCTTATATTCCTCTCTTGTAAAGCCATGTTTTTTTTCATATGGCCTGAAATAAATCCTTGAATAAAGCCCTTTGAGCACTTTGGATTACCTTGTTGAAACAAATAAACCAGCCTTGGGTACTTGTTGATAAGCAAATCGATAGCACAGCTTGGACATTGATACAACTGAGTTTCATCACCACAGTAGCAATAATCCATTGTTAATTTTGCACCCGTGGAAATATCTTGCCAGTATTTTTACAATAGGGTATTGAGCTGTCACCAAGGACTTCTGCTATTGTTATGACAGCCAAACGAAATGGTGGTTGCACTCAAAGGAGCTGTCGTGAAAACGCAGATGAGTGAACTGTAATGGGCATAAGGCTTGGTCTGGGAACAACATGAGAAGTTTATAAAGCAGTGCCCTAGAGAGCAGAGCTCATGTGAGGGGGGCTGCTAGGGCTCTCAGCCCAGGAATGTGGCACCCTGTCAGGTCTCATAAGGATTTATCTCCCTGGAGCCTCATTACCAAAGGGCCCTGGACAAGGAGGGTCTCGCTTGCTTACCCTTTCATTCACTCAACCTTAACAGAGAACTGCTTAGAAACCTCAAACATGCATGCAAACACTTGCTTTCTTACTGGTTTTTAATTCTTCACTTGCTAGCATGGGTGTCCAAGTTCATGTCAAGTGACACAAAGGAAAAGGCAGCAGCTGTTCACTTGTCCTTCACATGGAAAAAAAAAATATGGATTTCATATTTTACAACAGTCTTGGTCATTTCCACCAACAGCCATTCACTCAGTTTGGGGTCAACTCCTTCCAGTGCTCTAGCTATGTTGTGAGGAACTTTAACATTGGCATCCACTCTAATCTGTAGTTACTGGCAGCTCCACTCCCACAGTGTGTCACCCCCCCCATCCACCCAAATTTAACATGGAAACAAAGCTCTTCCAATTAATCCACTGAAGCTTTACTATTCAGCCCAAAGAGGTTTTTTAAGGTCACGGTGCAGAAACAAGGTCAGTTTACATGCTAAGACTGGCTCAAGATGACAACGTGGAAATACTTCTGCCTTTTCCGAGCGACCTCACTCATTCTTTATTTTAGCACAAATATCTGCTGAGGTCTCCACAACACTACCACCAGCCAAACTATCATGTAAAGATTGTCTGAATTTACTGCTTTCAGTGCAATGAAACATCTCTCTGAACTTTTAAATTGTCTACTCCACAAGGCATATACTTCAACAACAGCATGGCAGAACTCAAACCAATCAAAAAACAGGGAGGAGGAAATCACAGCATAACAGCCACTACAAATGTGAAACAACTTTATATTAACAATAGGACAAGAGCAGAAAAAACTCCATTCAAGGGGATAACTAAAACACAACACACATTTTCCACTGCACACATTGAAAATAAAAAAAACTGGATGACAACATAAGTGTAGTGCAGAGGCCATAATAAAACATATCCTCTGGCTAGGGAATTAAAATCAAATGTTACGAGCAGGTGCTCACCAAACACTGAAGGAACATCCCAACATCACAAGCTGATCATGGTTTCTCTCTGCACGACTTTCACAGAGGAAATATGCGGCCGCAATGCGCAATCAGCAACTGAAGACACTCAGAGAAGCATGTGAACTCCCACAGTCAACTCTGACGCAGCCATAATTTGACTGATGTAAAGAGGAACAATGATCTCCCTTAACCACAGCCTGTCACACCTTTCATTTTGAGTCTGACTGAATAACACTTCCCATCGAGCTAACAGCACCACAATTAGCACCACAGAAACACCTGCCGCCACAGGCGAGCCGTGAAAAACTATATTAGTGATTGTGAAATTGAAAATGGAAGTTGTAGAGATATAAACAATAATCAATCAAAGTCAACACATAAAATCTTACCGAGGCTGATCATCTAATGTTGACCAAAGTGGACTAAGTAAAAGAAAATTAACACTGGTTTGCCACTAGTTTAGAAAGTCAGTCAATGGTGTATATATACATTTAAAAAAATGTGCAAACCTGGTCAGAAAAAGCTGTGAATGAAATTCACAAACTACAAAAACACACACTCGGCTTTTCTCACACTGGTGCCATATGACTTCTATTACACTCAATGTGTCCCATATTCAAATAACTGAAAAGTGAGGTGTTAGAAGTAGGTCACCTAATTTGTTTCACATGCATCAAATAATAAATAGTGCAACAACTTGGATTCAGTTCTGCTCAGATATCATTTTCAAGCTGCAGCTACAAGATGTGAACAATAACATTCAACAGTTCTCAGACAAGAAAACTACACTGAGCCTTCTGTATGGACCTTTTGATTCTGTTTTTAAACTTGAAAATGATTCTCCCTTGACAGACAGATAATATGTTCAATGTTTTCAATGTTATGCCAGCAGAGACTCCACTGCACCGTCTGTCTATACAGGAGGTATTCGGGCACAGCCGTGAGTCACAAGTCCTTATACTGCCTCTGGATTATTTCAAACACTCTGTTGTGTTAGATGCGATTGACAAGAGAAAAAAAAAAACAACTGAAAGGCTTTTAATTGCTGCCACTTTAGGTCTGCCCCCTCAGCATCAGCGTTTCACATCCACAGATGAGCAGACCCCTAAATCAAATTACTTATTTTTTTTTTAAAGCTCTATCACTGTATTGTATCACAGACTATTACAGGTGTTTATTGTGGGGGGTTTGTAGTGGACTATTGTGTAACTGATTAGAGGCTGTGGAAAGATTTCTTTGTGTAAAAAAGAAACAGTAATCATGTGTAGCAAAATGTTTAGATTTGTCACTGCAAGAAAAAAAGACCACATGACAATTAAAATGTACAAAAGCATTGAAATGTAAATTGTGTCTATTGTTCTACCGTTTTCTAATCATCACCTGCTCAAATGATAAACTGGGAGGCTTGAGTCATATTTCATTCACACAGATTAAAAGGTGTGTGTCTAAAAGGGTTACAGACGAGACAGAGGTGGAGGAGGAGAGATGAACAGGTTCAGTGATTGGCTGTCCTGTACCTCCAGATGTGGTCATCCAGCTGTATCCATGCTGTACAGCAGAGCCACAATTGGATTTCCTGCCTGTTCCCTGCACTGCTGGCCGCCTCAGCGACACTGTGTGAAATTACATAAGGTGCGCCCCTCCCCCCGCCTGCTGGCCAGTGAAGAACTGGGGCCTTCACACACCGCCTCAGCCAACTACGACTCCCCGTAACCATGGAGGCGAAGGCACTCTACCAAAACACACTGGTGCTCCTGCTCGCTACTCCCTCTGTTCACAGGCACACGCTGACACCAGGGAGACACATTTTACATAATTACTCTGATCAATTCATTACAACCAATAAGACTCAACCACCGTCTCGCTTGTTCTCAGCTGCTGACTTTAATAACAAGTTTCAACCTACGGATCAGCCTTCTGGGATCCACTGACATACAACATGCATCAAAACAGAAATAGCAGATTACTTGTGTAATTGTTTAGATAGTAAATATTGACCCAACATGGCCTTAAGGACTGAACAGAGTCTTATATCATGATATTTCTGGTTTACAGTAAAACATGTGCAGTCCAACATTAATGCAGGGAGCTTTGTGTGTATGTATGTGTTTTGTTTTGTTTTTTTTATCCTAAGCCCTGTAACCCAGACAAAGATCAACAAACTGACCAAATGCTAACCTGTCATCTGTGGTGACAACTGGGATGTAAAACAACCAATGAGCTGTGTGTTTGGAACCCACACAAGAACACCTGTAGTCTAGACATCACAGGAAGTCAAATACAACAGACGAACCAACTTAACTGTGAAGACACGCATGCAACACTGACCAGTTTCACTTTGCTTTCTAAAACCACTGTCAATCTAATGGCACTTGTCCACTGCATAGAACTAGCACACCTTGAAATGATTCACCTCAACTCGCCCTGGCTGTGTTTCCATTAGAGCAGGGGTGTCAAACTGGTGCCATGGAGGGCTGAGACCTGCAGGTTTTCTTTCCAACCATCTCTCCAGCAGCTGATCTCACTGATGAGCTCCTTCCCTTAAACTGAAGGAGGTGTTCATGATTAAAATCACCTGCTTTAGTGACCGGCTGGAAAGAAAACCTGCAGGGTCCTGACCCTCCATGGCACGAGTTTGACACCCCTGCATTAGAGGATAGTCCATCCTCTGTGTACCTGGATCTCAGCGTAGGAGGAGAAAGTTCATGAAGTAATCTTCAGAATAACTGTTGAGGTGTCACAGGTTGAGGTGTTGAGGTGTTAACTTCAAATATGTTTTTAATCCATCAAGTTAGAGCCTGGTAAAAACTTCCTCTGACATTTTTGGATATGCTGTCGGTACAACCTCCATCAGCTGTATTTTGAAACCCAGGCGGCCTGATCTTCAGTTCAGTCAAAACGATGGGCTTGTTTTGTATTGAACTGACACAGAGGAGCTCTGTTAACGTGATGTATTGTAATCCACTGCCAGGAGTCTGGTATAATCATAGCCTGAATATAACCAATGGATGTAGCCACCATAACCAATGGTTTGTGGACTAGCATTCTGAGGCCTTACGTTTGGCATCTGGCCATCACCATCGCCATTTTTTTGGAGCCAGAAGTGACCATATTTGGATAAGAGGACAGCAAGAGGCAGATGTAATGAAACATCTGAGGCAGGTTGGAGATCAGACCTGTCAATCAAACCAGACACAAAACCAAACTTACTGTGCGTCTCCTTGTGGCCTAATATCTATTTAATTGTGTTAATTTTCTTCAAACGAACCAGCAGGGCAGTAATACGAAGTGACTTTAGATAATGACATCATAATGAAAAGATTTATTGTCTGAATATTTTATGAGTAAAGTTGACATGTCTGAATGGAGTAACGTTGACATGTCTGAATGGAAGTCTGTTGAAGAAAATATAGGACTTACATCACTTCAAGTGTTTATAAGGCATGCTGTTCAGACAGAGAGAGTAGCAGTGTTGTTCTTCTGAGCGTTGTTTACAGTTTAATGTTGCTAGGTTTCTGTACAATGAGATCATATACTGTACCTCAACAGAGGAAATATTCTCTCTGCTTCAGAAAACAACCCAGGAGAAACTGTACAAAAACAACAACAACAAAGAAATCCTGCTGTCACAGAACATCAGGTCAACTGGGCAGCCTGAAAAAATGCAAACAGCAAGAGAAAATTACTCTGACCACTTCAGTCTGACAGGAGTGAATGAGACTGATTATGTGACTGAGCACTGCTCAGCATCCTTAAAAATAATTCAGGTTCATTGGTGTTGTCTTCTTGGTTCAACAAACAGAATAAACAGGGAAGTTATCTCCACTGGACAGAAATGTGCCAATGGAGCACATGTGTTTTGTACCAACACATAAGTAGGCTAAATTATGACCCTTTACTCTTGTTTGTGTAGTCTTATTTTTCAACATTATTCAGTCAAAACTCCCAAAGGACTAAATTAAGTTTGCTCTGGTCATTTTACATTGTTGACAGGACTTAACTTCATTCAGAGCACAACAGCATAATAGGCTTAATATTAACATAATAGGTCAAGGGCATTTAATCAGCCAGTAATTAATTAGTAACAAAACTGTCATACACACATGTGGTGAAGTAAAATTACTTTTATTTAATCTGTCAGAGGCCACACACTCACCATATTTCATGAAATGTAGTCTTGATGTGCAAAGTTAATATCCTTCACTACAAACTGAAATGAGAATCTCACTACAATAAGCCGATTGAATACATATCTTGCCTGCTGAACTGAATATTGACAAGCAGTTTTTGCACTGTGTTTCCACAGTTGTTATTTTATTGCAACTATTAATAATGTGCATATAATTATTGGTTGATTGCTGATGTAGAAAACAGCTCAACAAATCCCGCTGCTGCTCAGCTCTGTCGGATACAGTTTTGATGTAAGGCCCTAACTTACGGATCCCTCCATTATTCTCTGTTGTTTAAAGCCCACCTGACATTCAGCTCTCCGTTCTGAGCACCAGGAAATAAAACTGAGGAGTGCACTTGTCTGCTGAGCTGACCTACTTCCTCTGCGCGCTGCTACTTAATTATTCAAGAGCTTTGAAATGTTCTTCTGTATGGCAGCATGCAACCCGAGTGCCTCTGTTTGCCCCTCATGATAGCTGCCTCACAGAGCCTCTGTTTATGCATGAGAGGGTGCCAGTGTGTGTGCACATTGTGACAGTGTGCGTATGTGTACATTTTCCAAACACTAATGTCCGTACATGCCTGTGTTACATAAACACGGGGCATAAACAAAGCCTCCCGCCTCACGTTTGAAAGGCGAGGTAATGATGAATTACAGTTGGATCACAGAAAACTATTTTAGTGAACTGTCATGGATCCAGTGTACTTGTCGAGACAGGAACTCAACCCTCCGACACAGCAGAGCCTGTAATTACATCTCCACGCCATTCACTGTAACATGTCACCTGTATTTTCAATGTATGATCATCGACCCTGAGGCATATGCCCTTGGCTGCCATTACTGACATGAGGTTTTTTTAATCTTAAAAAAAAAACAAAACACAATGCTGTAACACAGATTCCTAGTAAAAAAGGTTAGGCTAATCAGAGAGATAAATATAATGCTACCCACAGCTGTAGCCTACACACAAACAAGAGTAATGTCCTTTAACATGCTGTCATCTGTGTTGCATAACAGAGTCAAGTGAATCACTTACCACAGAGCCATTTCTAATCTCTGCTAATCCGTTGTCTGGCTCTCTTTTAGTGTGTTTAAATATGGGTGACTGCTTTGAATAGCAACTCCATTTCATAGCCAGGAAAATCAAAGTAGATCGGCACATGAATAATAAATAACTTCAACTTTGTATCAATATCTAATAACACACAAATCACCCTGCAAACAAAGGGTTGTGTAGGTGGGTTTTAAATAATAGACTTTTAGATCACAATAAAGACTTATCAGTGACTCTTTGTGGTCCTGCTACTGAGTCTCTTTGGATCAATCATTGATCTACATGGCATCATCAAAAGATAAACTGAAACAAAAAGTAGTTTGACTGTGATCTTTAAGGATGCTTAATAAGAACAAGTTCACCAGCATTATCTGGGTGGTTACATAATTCCTTAGTTAGACAATTACAACAAAAAAATTCATTTAAGTTAGTTTAAGTGAGTGAACATGTTTCTAATACATTCTGGCATGTGCACTAAAACAACAGTAAGAAGTGTGAATAAGAAATTCAATCTGAACCTAACTTTACTTTGTCCTTTTTCTTTCCAGATTAAAAAAGGAGCAAAGACACGACATGTAGAGGGTTAACTCGGTGACTGCCACGCCAACTGACATTGCATCAGGTATTAGTGCAGTCCGCAGTATTACAACTACAGCTTGACAACAGGGTGTGCGAGTCATCTGCAGAAAAAGCCAAGCGGTAATCTAAATGCAGTTAACATGTGAAGCACAGAACTGACACTGACTTCATTCAACATTATAATTACCTGAGAGATGGCTGTTATATTGGTTTGCTGAGATGTGAATTGCTGATGCATGTTGGGAGCAACACACGTGTTTTGTAGGAGACTCTGATGTCAGCAAAGAAAACTTTAAGGGGGTGAAATCCTCCATCATTACACAGATTTAATTGTTGGTTTATTGATATTAAGGTCAGGTCCATTTTGACTCAGTGATAGTGGCTTTGAGAAGTCTTATTTTATACAGGAAATGGCAGAAATAAAATGAAATAATGGTTTATTTGAAATGCAAGAATGAGTCAGAATTATAAATGTTTCACAAACACAAATTTACAATTTAAATGATTCAAATGTAATAACTGCAGACAGTTTAACAAATTCCTGAAGGCAAGGATCAATCCCGTCCTCCTTTTGAGGTCTACAGGGTGACAGATGCAGAATCCGTCTGACCTCCAGACCCCATTAACCCCTAGACCAATAGACCCAACAAAACCAACCCCCTCAACTTTGAAGACTGCACTTCCTTAACTGCATCCTAAATATAAAAACAGGAGGGTATTTATGAGGAAGAAACAATGGTGAGGCACTAGGTTACTTTCTGGGTCTGCATAGATTCTGCCTACATCAGAGACCTTGTCCTCAAATAACACAAATGTCACAACCACAGTGTTTTTTTTCCTCCCACATTTAGCAATACCAGAAAAAAGTGCAACTGTGTCAAACTTCAGCCGCTGTGTAGCTGCTGGAACTGAGGTGGCACTGTGTCCAGATCAATGGCACTTTGATTGTAGGTTGAAGCACAGCACCCAACCAGCTGTGCTTGATCATAATATTCAACCACACTGAGTCACGCATAACATTCTCCACACACAAAACCTACCAGGTGCAGTCCACTAGTGAGTAAGAAATGCTAGACAGCTGCTGTTACTCATTCGGTGAGAGGGAAACTGGGAGGGAGGGAGGGAATGCGCCTGGGAGGCAGTTTCATGGCGACTGCCTCATATTTCCCTCTTAGGTTTCTGCATGTTCACTTAAGGCTTCATAAAGTACACCACATACCAAAGCTGAGTCATTTCACCTGTAATTATTGTTTCTTTTAATATAATTACAGTAAATACACATTTCAGGTATTGTGTGACTTGGTAATTGTTGGAATAGTTACATCTGATTGGATTTGTTGAAATTACAGCAGCTCACCTTTGAACATTTAGATGCTGCTGGAAATTACAAGGAAGATGTTGACTTAAGATTTGAATTCACATCCAACCTACTTATTAACATCCAAGATCCAGATGGAGATTTCAACCACGACTGTATCCAATACAAAAATAATGTCTTATGATCGGACATGCCACACAGAGATGTTGAGTTGGGTTGTGGCCAAACTTCTGGTCAGGCATTAACTTTTATTATTAAACCAGAATGCCACCAGGCACACTGGTTATATGCTGGCTAATGCCACACCAAGTTAAGTAAAAATCAAGTCTTAATTTAAAATAAAAAAGAATAAAATTGTTACTGTGTTTAAAAAAAAGAAGGCTTTTCTTCATGCCTCCAAGCTACGTATGGGTCCCAACAAGCTTGTTGGAATAATAGTTTTTAAAGCAGCATAACCGGAACCATTTCTAAAACTCAAACATAACAATTTGGTTAATGGTGCTTGCTGTCAGTGCAGTATGGTATAAAGCACTAAGGATACCTCATAAACTCAATTGAGGATGAAACAAGAAATGTTACAACTGCCAAGCTAGCTACCTGCACAGGCTAGTCATTGAGAATGAACATGAACAGGTCACATTCAGCTGATACAATAACAGACAAAGATCGTTTCCCAATGTTTCACATAACTGCACACAACAATTTCCTAATGTTCTCTAACAGAAAGCTAGTATCTGCCAGTGGAAAACAATGTCATGCCATTTAGCGAGAGATATAATAACCTGTTGGTGGAACAATGGTTGTACACCAGTATCTGGTACATACCACCAGACCAAAGGCTGCAGCTTGTCTTACTGATAGAGCTTTCATTACTCACTTATCTTGGTTTATTAACAACACACATTAGAGAACACCTAATGCAATAAGACTACTGCTTTTAAAAGGGTTGGTGTAGTAAACTTCTGACATTTACACTTGTTCTATATACTTTTACATATTCTTAAAGGAATGCTAGAATAAGTGCTCTAAAAATAACACACTTCCAGACCCACTTAAAAATGACAATTTCTGTTGTTTATTCTTTTGAAGGGCAGACATTTTAAATTTCAAAGGAAACCTTTAATTTATGGTGACGCAACTTGCTTTGTTCTCCCACAATAATTCACTGCGAGGATTCATCTTTCACAGACAATAAAACGAACAAGAACTTTCCCCCTTCCCAGTTTCATAACAGTGTTGTGTTTCATAATACGAGCAGAAATTGAACTAGCAGTGAAACGGTCTCCCTGAGGCACCACGCAGAGCACGGGATTATCTCTGCCCCCATTACCCTTTTGGATAAGGGGGAGATATCTCCACACTCTCGTTTTAACTCTTTACGATCTAAACTGCTAAGCCGGGTCTGTACTGTACTGACTTGAGTTGTGTGGGCTCAGGTCAGCAATGGCATGCTGTTATGGATTATATATGAGGACTTTGCGCTGGTATACACTGCCTGGTTAGAAAAACCTACTGTAATTAGTACGGTATCATACCTGAATACTTCAGGTTGAAGGACCAACTAACCTGTTTGCATACTTAATGATTGACCGAACTCGGCACCAACTGTGTGAGCAGATTCTACATCTATTTCTTGATCATATAATTCTTTATTTGTAGTAATGCACAGGTGTACCATTTCAGGGACAGTAACCATAGCTGATAATCTGTTGCAGAGAGAAAGAATGAGATGACACATTAATGATCAGACTTTCATTACAAATATGACTGTGTCTCAATAAGGCATACTGTTGGACACGTGGTGTAAAAACCTTAGAAGTTTAGAAAGGTGTAGGTCTGGAACAATAAACACCTCTGTGGTATCTTCTGCGGTCATGAAGCAACTGACTGCCCTACAGGCAGTGATGACCACCCTCAGTTTCAGTGATTACAGTTTAGTTTTTATTTGTCCAGTTGGTAGCAATATCCCTATCTGTCTAAAAAGCTGTTCTTATAACTGTGGCATAAGCAGCGGCAGCACATTGACTGATGGGAGAGTGGTCAAAGAGTTATTTCCGTAAGTTTATATCCAGGTTGTTCCACAGGTGTTTGATACATGTGTCGTATCATCTCCCTTTACCGACTGACTTCACTGCACTTATGATTGACGAAAAGTGTCATTTTCAACCTGAGAAATTGATCATTTGAAATGTGTTAGATTTTCTCAACTCTGCCTGCTGCTACACTGCTCAGCATTTGTGTGAGTGATGAGCTCAGCCCCACCCTCCATCAAACTGTAACTGACACAGAGAGCATTGGAGATGAGAAAAAGGCATAAAGGCAAAAAACAAATGGGTTTCGAGAGGCGTTTGCGCCTTCTTGTAGCTTATGTGAAGACAGCAGTAAAAGCTGACGCGTTTGAGAAGAGCGGCTTAACTCATCATATTAACTTCAGCTTTACCACCACCAGTATGAGTATTAAATAAAAAAATACTACAGTGTACGAACATACACACTGAAGGAATACATGTGATGGCATTTGCCCATAATGTGCATACCTAATATGGGTGTATGTGTTCTTGTAAATTATGTCACATCACAGATGTTTTGAGATGGTGACGCAGACACAATACAGGTGCTTGTGGCTGTGGTCACTTCCTTTAACAGTTCCTCCTTGCATTTTAAAGCTGACAGCTAACATTTAAAAAAAAAAAGTCTTTTGAGTGAGTAGGTATTAGTTATTGACCAAGCAATGAGGAACTTGACAATTCACAATAAGAAGCCTTACAATCATTGACCAGCGATGGCTTTAATTGTGAGGGACCAATAGTAAATGTTGCAGGTGGGAAGTGCCTTTTTTCCAGTGTTTACTTTTATGATGTGTTATAATATTACCTGTAAAAACAACCACCTCCATAGACCTGATGAAATGTGATACACTTAGAAAATAAGACACAAATCTTTAGGATTACAGTGAACAGTCCACATTTCAAACAGCCAAAGGAGTATATTGTTAGTAGGTCATCAACTATTAAGTGGATCACGAGTAGAGATGTGTCAAGACCATAGCTAACCATTGTGGTCAAACAGTTTTCTGGGGAAACCCCGAGTTATGTAATCAAAAAGAACAGTTCACCAGAGTCACGAAACATTTTGCCACTAGCTATGCAGACATTTACAGTTACGTGTTCACAGGCTTTAAGATCTCTCACCATCACACTCAACTTAGTTTACCTCCACTGTTTCAGTAATAAAACTGAAACTATCTATGTGAGTAGGTCTCACCAGTGGTAAGGGACAAAATATTTGTTTTGGGTGAACAAGCACAGCAACAACAAATGTGACTGCAGTTCCAAGCAACTGCGTTGTTTGATTGTTGACAAATGGCTTCAATCCACTGTAGGTGTCACAGGGGTCCCTGTCGTGTAAATGTTGATAATATTTTCTCCAAGAATTTGACTTCAAAATAAATCCACTTAAACACCCTGGCAAAAAGGACTTTGAACAATCTGAACATCCACCTTAGCATCAAATATCACGTAAACATCAGGGCCCAGGGCATCCGACAACAAATCAAAGCTACACAGAAACAAAACAGAGCAGTTTCTTAAAAGCAGATTCTTCATGTACAACAACAAAATGTACTTTTTGGGGTATTATGGTATTAAATACACAACACAAATGTGACACTAAAAGGTAGTGTCACATTGTTAATCCAGTAATATTCATATAAGCAAGAAATGACCTGAAACTGCCAAGTGACAGCCAGAAAGTACAGGAACACAACAATAAACAAATAAATCAAAGAAAGAATAAAGGGTGAATAATAGACTGAGATGAAGACGGATGTGAAATTAGCTGTGGATTACTCATATTAGCCAATTTCAAAGATTTGTAAAGCAAACTAGAGAAAATTTAGGTATTAATGCATGAAAAAATAACAATAATGTCCAACGCCAGCAAGTATACTGTCACAATAGCAACGTACATCAATCTGAGACAAACAAACACTGACTCACTAACGTTCCCATTGACTTGTGTGTCGTGTAATTTGAAAATCAGGCTGATTTAACAACTACATTCAGCACATCACAGCTTCTCATCCAGTCTGACAACACATCGAATTAAATCAACTTCTTGTAAAATCAATGTTTACAAACCTTTTGTGCAAGTTAGCACAGGCTGAGCCACTTAGCCAGACACCAGCATTCCCTGTCACACTGTAGTAAACTGACATTAATCATTAACTAGAGGATACTGGCACTATCGTGCGTGAATTGTCGTCTTTAAAGAGATAACATCGATGTGGGATTAATTCAGTGGAGTAAACCTGACGTTTGCTCCTCGGCAGTTATGACAACTAGCTCAGGCAGCTAGCCCCGTTAGCTGCTAGCTAGCTTAGCCTAGCCATGTAGCACGTGTTCCTGATTTATAAAATAATTAAGTAGCTAGTGATAACCAGCCGAATTGGAGTATTGTGGTGAGCCGAGTAACCAGCTAGTTGAGCGGTCCTCTAACTATTCATTTCCTAAAGGTTTGACGAACCGTGTAACTACAGCGCAACGTATAGACTCGAAAAGGTCAATACTGCTAATGTATGTGTCTCCTCCAAAGAATAGCCGGACCCGACATGTCTCTCCTCCAGAGAATAGCCGGACCCGACAGCAGCACAGACCCCCTGAAACCAACGGACAGCACACAGCAATGGAGGCGGACTAACCTTAGCGGCGGGGCAGAAGGAACCATCCGGCGGTGTTATCGTGCAGTAGCTAATGTCCCAATCCTCGTCAGTCGGTCCGGTTTCGCTTAAAGGTTTTCTCTCTTCGACTGAATGTCTCGCCCCTGAATTAATCCACATGAAAGAGGAGTTTTCATTTGTTCCGCTAGCGGGTTTCAGCTACGTCGTGCCTGTTCTTGCACAACACAGTGGTCTGGTACTACTCCCTGAGCCGCTGCTGCTGCCGCTGTTGAGACCACAGCGGGGCTGGACCGCCTCTCTCTCTCCATAGGTCCACAGGCTCTCTCGCCCCTCCTCTTTACTCAGGGACTGCACATTTCCCACAACAAATCCACTGCTGCACTGATGTGGTGTCAACTCAGTGATTTTCGTAAGACATCAAATCAGAAATCTGGCTTTTAGGCTCTCTCTCCTCTCTGCTCTACTCTACACATTAGGATAACGCTTTATTAATCCACAAAGGGAAATTAAAGAGTGTTCCAGCAGCGTTCATTCAAGATGAGTACCAGCAGGAGGAGGGGAATAATAATAGTTCTAAAATAAGATAAGAAGCGAGATGTATTTTTAGAAAGAGTACAAACAGTGAAGATGTGTATGTAGTTAATCCTCCTGGGACCCGAGGGGGAAAAAGTATTGTACGATTTCTTTTTTTTTGTATGTGATTTCCTCTTTATTTGAGTGGAATTATACAACTTACACTTCACTTTTTTAATCTAACTTTTCAGAACAGTAGTAGATCACAGAGCCATGTGGCGTAAACAAAATGTTCACTATACAGGACACAAGTCAATGGGTTAGGTCTCAGGAGGATATAAGCACAATAGAAGTGTTGGTTGGATTGTCCACTGCAGTAAAGTGTCACAGTACAGCATTTAGTACATGTTACATAATTTCACAAATAAAGACTGGATGAACTATTATTTAGTAGATAGGAACACTTGGGACATGTCTCCATCACATTTTGAAATGGGTATTTTTGTCTGTGTTATTTTATCAAACACCATAATTTCCTAAAAATGTTTTGAGAAATAGTTCACACTTTAAAGTGCATGTTACAGGTAGTGAGTTACAATTGTTAGTGTAAAAATAGCCATGTAAGTTCTGGTTGCAACATTAACATTATTCCTACATAACTTGAAGATTATTTTAAAAGGGTTTTCTCATCTGAGCATTTATGTCCCCATCACTTTTCAGTTATTCTTTTCTTACGTAGATTTCTGCATGTGTGCTATGTATGTCGGAAAAAAAACAGATACTACACAATTGCTCATCTGCAACCATTACATTTGTGTGTGATTTTTTTCTTGG
Organism: Pseudochromis fuscus; assembly: GCA_900323345.1. Taxonomy (NCBI): domain Eukaryota; kingdom Metazoa; phylum Chordata; class Actinopteri; family Pseudochromidae; genus Pseudochromis; species Pseudochromis fuscus. The sequence goes on along the minus strand of OOFC01050016.1, from coordinate 11,347 downwards.
AGATTAATAAAGTATCTATCTATCTATCTATCTATCTATCTATCTATCTATCTATCTATCTATCTATCTATCTATTTCCATCACCTACCAATGCAGGGAACAAATATTCTACAAAACAAATAAATGTAAGATAGATAGATGAATAGTTGGAAACACAACCACCACACCTCACTCTTCTGGTCTGAACTCAGAGATTCCACAAAGCGTGACTCCAGGAAGTCAACATCTGTGCTGCTTGATTCCCGTGGAGAAGTACAAGCTGTGAATACAGTGACTTAACATTGAAGGATAGTATTTGGGAGATCACAGCATCCCATGCTGTGTACATAGCTGATGACTCTGCTGAAGCCAGTGCCCTGTAAATGGTCTGAGACCTTTCTCTTTGCCTCACACAGCTTCTAAAATCACCACCCAGAAAGCAGTAACATTACCCGCCGAAAAATGTCAGAGAGACTTTTTGTGTTAAGTCAGTGGAGCTCATTAATGAAATAAATGTGCTGCACTGTAATCCTGGTTTTGACAGGCTATGGTAATTAGTTTCAGTTCACTTATACTGTATAATGCTGATTTTATATTGTTATTCCACTTGGACGAGACATTGGCAACCTGGATTTGCCATATGACTCTCTGGCACACTCGAGGCGGGCTATATCTTGACCTAAATATCAGCAGCAGCCTTCCTGATGATGTCAGATGGGATTGTTTTTCTTCCCTGTGTTTTTCTTTCTGCTCTGTGGTTTGGGAGACCCCCTCTAACCATCAGTATAACCACCATCTCTTCATCCAGCCGTCACAGAGCAGGAAAGATAACTGTTTATTTCAGCTGGGCTTTCTGGACCAGGGCTCGCGTCTGAATAATCTATCTCCCCTATCTCTGCAATGCCCAATTTGTCAGCCTGGCGATAAAGCACAAATGTTTCTCACTTGGCAGTTTTGATGTCAACAGCTGCGATCCATCTGCAGCCAGATTCCCTGTAGATTTAAACAAAGCTTTAGACAAAGGCCAAACGGACAGATGAACCATCTTAAAAACCTACATTTTTACAACTAGTAAATAATGAAGACAGCACTAGAGACACTTTTCATTGAAATTAATTTGCAGCACATTTGAGGGGGGAGACACCTGATGTATCTCTTCCTTAAGTTATTAAACTACCTGGAGAGGATTGTTTCAGTAGATCCAGGGCTCACATGAAAGGCACAACAGAGAGTGACTGTATCAACTAAGCAGACTTTGTAAATTTCAAAGGGCGTCACTTGATAGACGCACTGCAGACAGTCATTACAGTTCTGAAATAAAAGATGAACAACAGAAAATTCCTTGGAACAGAGAAGAGACTGGAGGGAAAATCCTCATCAAAACAGGAGTCTTAAAAGCCAAGCTGCCATCCCGAGTCTACCAGATTAATCGAGCTCCCCTTTATGAATGATCAGCTTTGATTACAAATGCAAATACTCATGTCCTGCTGCTATCCTTCAAAATTGGGGTTTGATTAGAAACACATTATTATGCTCAAGCATTCTTAGTTTTCCATTGTTCATATGAATCTTATTTAAGGTATAGAACCAGATTAATTGGCTTCAAGTACAGTTAAACCAGATTCTATGCATTTTCTTATAAACATGAACTATCTTTAATTGAAATTCACTGTTTCATTCACAATGGGATTTGCAGATGAAGGTGATGGATGCTGTGTGGCATGTGTTGCTATTTATAACATTAGCATAATTACATGCCAGGTTCTTCCTTTTGCAATGATGTACATTTTTAGCTGAGATAATAATTCATTCTGCCATCTCTGGCATTTATTATTGTCACGACTGGGCTGGAGTCAAATAGCCTGGGAAAATGATCTTTCTCTGTAGATATCAGAGGCAGATGGAGAAAAGAGAGGAGCACGTTGTTTGTCTTTATCTGCTCAATCATGACAGTATTTTCCTCCTATCATTCACAAATCAGTCTGGGTTTACAACACAAAGTCAGGGCTGAAATTTATTCACAGCCACAAGACTTCACCTACCGCCTCCTCCTCCTCGCCACAACAAAGACAGCACTGAGAGCAGAAATGGCAGCACCTCACTGAAGAGTCTAACGACTGCTTGCATTGTTGGAATTCCAGCTTAACTTCCTGAGTCTGTCCACACCTGGCCAACCGCCAGCATACGCTTTTCTCTCATTTTTTCCTTTCCTTCCTTTTATCAAGATCATATGTAGACTAAATTTTACTGTTGAGACACAATATGAGTCTTTCCAGCCTCACCCACATGCAAGTTGGATAATGTTCTGTGTCTTTGTTACATCACATGCTCATGTGATTTAACCGCATTTTTATCTCTTTATCGCTCACACTGCTTCAAATTTATCTTAAATCTGCGCAGAGCAGAAATCTACTTGATGTATTTTTGATTTAACCATCAGAACAAAATAATCAACTGTCACACGCTGCTGTGTGCACTACAGATTTAGATACGCAATTAGAAGCATGTCATGATATAATGCATTCTCTATTTTCAGGTAGCAAATCGTGCTTGAATCCCCTCTGTGTCACTGGCTGCCGCAGGCGTGACAGACATATTCACACTTGTCCAATGTCCAAGTGAACCCCTGTAATGAAACTGGCAGTGGCACAGCATCGCTGGAGCTTAGCTCAGTCAACCATCTGTTAGGTTGCATGGATTCATGCGGAGTACACTAAAGTGGACCTTGTATGGACATGTTCCTGCGTGACTGTGATGACATCAATGTTCACGATGAAATGGACAAAAAGAAAAAAAAACATTCCTTTCTCTTTCTAATGGAAAACGCATGTGGGAGATGATGATTCACTGCCTTTCATGTCTAAACCAGGTTTCACTTTTAAAATTAGATACAGACACGTGATACAGCATCTATTATGCAAGTATATCAGCATTTACATATGGATCAAGGGTTGGCAGTGATAGAAAGGCTTTTTTGAAATATTAAATAGTCAGCCTAGATATTTCCTCTCTGATTGTATGCCATACCACCAACAGTCAGCACTAACAGTGATAACACTGATGCCTTTTACAGATAAAATCAGGTCATGTTGTTGTGGACTTTCCTCAGTATGTCACACCAAGTTGTGTGATAAACCGTGGCAGCTGAGAGGCAATCGTGATAAAAGAGCTGAAGAGAATCAAAGTAGTACTCTGCTGGCATGGATGTAGAAGTGAGGTGAGAGCTCGAGCAGCATGAATCGTGCCTGCCTGTTAATATTGGGCACCATCTCTGACATAAAAAGAAATTACATTTGATCTTTGGTGAAGATACCAGCTCAACTGGTCCTTTCCAGCAAAGGATAAATAAGGAATTCCTTTCCTGAAGGACAAAGCCTGTTTTGGCTGCAGTTCTCTCACTGAGTGGCTGAGATGTAAGCCCAGAGGTGAATTGTTGCTGATCAGCCAACTCAAACACGACTCGGCTGGAAGTGCTGAGCTGGATGGACTTGCATCTGATGTTAAAAGCCCAGCCAGTGCTGAGTCCTTCCCCACTTCAGAGCACATCACTATCTATCCAGCACTTTGTCCACTTCAAGATAGACCTAGGCGAGGACTAATTCCAGGAAAGATGTGTGGGAGGTAGAATACTTGTGTTTCCAGGGAAAAAAAAGGGAGGAAAGAGCGACTGGGGTGTATATGGGTTGCCATAGCACTATATAAAGGAGGAAGAAGAAGAATAGCAGCATTTTCAGAGGGAGGACGGAAAGGGGAGGGGTTCAGAAGAGTGCAGAACCTCCATAAATAAAGCTAATGAAATGGCAGTTGAGTCTGGAGAGAGGTGGAATGGCTGGTTGGGTCTTACCCACTGTCTGATTTATCCTCAGTGTCCCTGTGAGCACAGTGGGGGGATCCATTACCTCACCTCATCAATAACATCCCATGGACAGGGAAAAAGGTCTGCTTTCCACACCGACACCCACCCCAGGGACCTGCTCAGAAAGCTCACTTAGTGGGGGGATGGGAAGCTGGGTGTAATGTAGTCACACATAGAGAGCAAAAATGTCTCAGCTGGGGGATGGGTTACTTTAGACGAGCCGTGCAGGGGGTAGCTCAACATATAGAGCAGAACACACTCAGCACATTGCTGCGACTCATGATCGCATGCATGTGCATTTTACAGGCCATGGAAACCGACGCATTCAGTATTTCCCCATGGACACAATGTCTTTGTTCTTATTCTGTGGGCGGATGATAAAAACATAAATGCACATTCTCTGAGTCAGATGATGATGCACGGAGCTATCATCTGAGAGAGTGACAACAGAGAGGCTCGTAAACGGTTGATAAGGTAGACCTAATTCATAAGCAATGCAGTCGATAAACTAGAGTAGCACAGGTGTAGGCATGCCTCAGAATAAGATGTACTATAAACACTGCAGGGATTTTAAATGATCCCAAAGGGCTGACTGAGAATATGAAGGAAATAGTTCTTTAATGTAACAGAGAGTAGTAGAATTAAAGAAGGCATGCGATGAAGATAATAAAGCCTTGGAAGTATTTTACAGCAGAAATGAGGTGAAATGTCAACAGAGCTTATGGTCTAGAGGGAGTTGATAACAGTGCAGAGATAAGAGTAAAACGCAATAGTAGATACTGTTACTGAAGTAATCTCAGTCACACAACCCTGTCTCTGTGCATGTGTGTGTGTGTGTTTGAGAAATGATCTTTCATGTGCTTTTTGCAATGAGATCACAAGATAGTGGCAGTGTCTGTGCAGGCTGAGGAAGACACCCTGAGGGAATGACTTTTCAGGAGCACGGCTGAAAGGAGGAAGCTCGACACTCTAACACGCCACAGAAAGACACCGAATGAAATCCTTGTCAATCACGCTCTGTCTCCTAGTCTCCAGTTTTCCCCTCAACTGCTCCGGTGTCAGTCATAAGTACATGTTTGACTACACACAATTGAGGAGTTCACTATTTCAAGTCAAAAATTCAGATTCGCCCCCTGGAGAAATTCTCCAAAAACATATCTCTTTGAGGTGTTTGGACTGGGAAAGCACAGCCATTCTTGCTTCATGGAGAATTAAATGAAGTTGACTGAGTCTCTCTCCTCAAAGCTAAACTTCAACACTGTTCTACGTCATTTAAATCTCCCTCCCTGAGCTTTAGCAGGGGGCATTCAAAGTTTAGTTTGCTACTCAGTACCTAGCTGTGCCTTTTAACAGACAAACAACCTGATTACACCTCGCTGTCAAAAAAAAGCAAAGGGAGCTTTCAGACATGCAGATGCAGCTCTGCTGTGAATTACAGCAGCCCAGGACTCAGAGCCCTGACAGGCCGATGGAAAACTGAGCTATTTTTAAGCTATCCGAGCAGCTAACAGAGATTTAACAGTTCCACTCCCAGCTGTAGGTGCCTCTACGATGATGTTGCTCTCTGCAGACAAGTCATTTACATTCTTTAATTTTTCGGTCTTCATATCAACAACACACAAGACACGGAGAGGCAAAACACCTGATACTTTCACTTCTAATGGCTCAACACTAAAGCCTACTTGGTTGTCATGGATACTGGATGAAAATTACACATCAAATTGTTAATTGTTTCCAAACTAATCAATAAACAGTGATCTCTAAAGGTTTGGCTTCTTCTTTCAGGCAATGAGGAAAAAATCCCTTTACTGGAAATTATTTGTTACACGGACACAGAAATGCTTCTTGGCAATGATCCTTGTAGTAACTTAAGTTTTAGCTGGGGGACAGTGGAAAGGGTAAACACAACACAGATTTAGAGTCACCTTTCACAGTAAGCTGATATGATGAACTTGTTGAGATAAGCTAAGCTAAGAGAGAACTCTATTGATCTAACACCTGGAAGATTCCCCATTTTTCTGATTGGTTGAAATATTTAAAATGGCAGCTTCTAGCCTCTGAAATTTTCTCCAATTTATAGGAAATGCATCATAAATGGTCTTGGCTTTGGGTCAAATGATTTTATTATCCATGCTGTCCTTTTCTTCAGGATTGAATAGGATGATCATCAGGAGTCTCTTCTCAGAACCCTGCAGCACAATGTTGGACCCCAGACACAGATGGTTGGTGATAAAACACGCAGTATCAGGGGAACACGTGTATTGTCTGTCACGGATAGCATAAAGTAGGACTCAAACACAGATCTCAAAGTAAAGTAAAAGGTCTTTAATAAACCAAACAAAACTGAAGGCCCTGCACCATAAGGCAGGAAAAACAAAATAAAACCAAAGACCAAACCAAAAGGATACTCAAAAAAAACCCAAAAAACTCCAAGACAAACACATGGGAGCAGGAACCAGGAGGAGGGAACAGAAGACAAACGAACTGACAAAGACAAGATAGAGACAGAGAGTATTAGTGAGGGAGCAGCAGACGAGACACAGGTGAGCACTGAGGTGAGACAGGTGAGCTACATCAGGGCAGGGCCGGCAATCACACAGGAGGGAAGAGAACAAAGACAGGAAGTAATACTAAGCATAACATCAAGAAGAATTCTTACCAAAATAAAACAGGAAAAGACAGTTACACAGGGACAGCAACAGGGAAATCTAAACCAGGGGTGTCCATTCCTGGTCCTCGAGGGCCGCTATCCTGCATGTTTTAGATGTGTCCCTCTTCCAACACACCTGATTCAAATGACCAGGATCGTTTTCAGGCTTCTGCAGAGCTTGATGATGAGCTGGTCATTTGAATCAGGTGTGTTGGAAGAGAGACACATCGAAAACATGCAGGATAGCGGCCCTCGAGGACCAGGATTGGACACCCCTGATCTAAACATTAGGACACACAAAACTAGAACCAAAAGCCAAACAAACAAGTTAAATAATCACAAAAAACAAAACCACAAGGAATCATGACATTGTGCATATTCAACTTTAACAGTTAAATTGTAGCAGTGTTTACAAAATATTTGCAAAATATTACAGTTCAATAATTGGGTCTGGTGTCATTATAACAAGATATAATGTCCACAGCCATGCAGGTGGTGCTGTGAGATTGTATTTTAACAGATTGGTATTTAGCACTTGTAATGTTTCTATTGGAGAAATTGAAGCTTGACCTGATGATGCTGATGTCAGAGGTGAAAAGTGAATGGCCAGCCAATGTTTGTATGATTTGCCTTGAAAGGGTGATGAATGTACATGTATCATATTTCACCGCAATGAGGGCTTTCAGTAAAAAACAAAAATGTCAAATTCAATGTGAGAACAGATGAAAAGTCAGGGGATGGGAAGTCATCCTGTGAGGACCGTAAAAGCCATAAAATGTTTTTAAGGCAATCCATCGTATAGTACTTAAGATATTTCGGTCTGGATCAAAGTGGTGGACTGGCTTCACCACAAATACTAATAGCTGCAGTAAAGATATTGTACATCAGCATGTTTCACACTTACAGACTCACACATTGCATAAAAATAAAACATCATGTAATTGCACTGTGCACACGTTGGACATTATGGCTTACACACACTATTGTGATTATGTAGATACAAATTATATCAAGAACATTTATTTTACTCTTTTATTAAATCATCAGAAAAATATCCTGAAGTATGTGCGGCCATGTCCTTGAGGAAAAGGGAGACATCCTATTCAGCAGCTTCTGTCTGGCTGTGCTGACACCAAGGTCAAAATGTACACGGCCCTGCTTGGGAAGGAGGGAAAATAGTCTATCAAACGAGCAATGAACCAAGCGCCGGCATCCCGGAAACTGTTGATGCAGGAATACTGGGTCCTCTGAGAATAGATGCCGCTCTGTAAGCATCTACAGCGCTCCCTGAGCATTCACAGTGTATATTTCTTTCCTGACCTCGAATTCTGTCCTCTAGCACAGATGCAACAACGCTCGAGGTGTGTTTGCAGAAATGTCTTTTGTCGAGTTCTTGTGAATGAAAATAGGTACAAAAGCCGTATTATTCAAGAACTGGTATGTTTGCAACTGGGAACCCCTACAGTTTCACAGTTCAATTTACTTTAGTAAAATCTCTGACTAGATAGTGGCTAACCTTGACAGGAATGGGTGGGTGTGGATTAAGAAACTAATCAGTCAGCAACTTTCCTTACACAGCTAAACCAGTTATTACTACAACCTCCAAGGAGACAATGCTTTTGCCTGCAGTTGTGTTTTTTTCTGTGTTTTAGCAACATTACAGAAACAGACCTGGATGATTGTTTTGGAGACATTGACTATTACCTGATTATAATGATAAAAGATAATGGGAGGTCAGAGGATGTGATCCTGTCAAAGAAACCCCCTTCTCCCAAAAATTCCCTCTGTTGTAATGGGTGAATGTTTTAACAGATGATAGATAGATAGATAGATAGATAGATAGATAGATAGATAGATAGACAGCAGCCCCAAAAGTCAACAGACAATCCCTTAGACAACCAACAGTGAAGCCATAAAAAATGAATATGTGCAGTGAAAAATAAAATAAAATAAGAACAGAAAAGCAAAGAAACAGAAAAAAATTGTATGAACAACAAGCAGAATGACAAATAATAATTACCCAATGTGCAAGTTATGAAATGTGCAAAACCACTGTAATTATTGAAATGTAATACAGTGCTGCTTCACCGCAACAGGGCAACACTGTTCAGTCTATATCCTCAGTTCAGCTGAATTATGCTTTGGCAGAAGTTTGTGCTCTGTAACTAGTTCTACAGCAAGTAGGCCAGCCATCTGTCACACAGCCTTTTATTTTGCAAGGCTTTCACCAAGGACTAATCAGTCTTGGCCAATCCAGGACTTAGTCTTGTGCAGCAGTTTGTTCAGTTACTCTCTATTTTGCTGATCTTAGCTTCCTCTCATAAATGTCCATTTCACCCTATTTTCCATGATTTCTGTATTGAAAATATCGAGCTAGCTTCCTCCTGTTGCTGAATGAAGGCCATAGTTGGCTGCACCACAGAACTCACTTTTCACAAGCCATCATACGCGTATATCAATTTACATAGAACAAAAACAGAGGTTTGAAATGGATAAGAAAAAAGGCACAATCCTCTCTGTTACAAGTATGCCATTAAAATGACTTTAAAGCTGTCATTTTGTGGTATAGATACATGATGCTGTTTTAATAGATGATATAATTCACCATAGGTACCGCCTATTTATGTGAAATACACTATAGCTGGTGGCGCTCACGTGTCTCTAATCCAAACCTCATTTTGACTGTTTTCTAATTGCTGTAGAAAAAAAGAGACTCCATTATGGTTGACTACAAGAGGAAAAAAAAAGCAGTGGAAAGAGCTGAGTGGTCATCGTAAGAGAGTAACAGAAGAAGAATTTAGCCTTTCACTGCCAAAGCTAGTGAGTCACATCCGATCTGAGAGATTCGTGTCAGATGTAAGAGAGTGGGAGGTGAGTGTGGGCTGCAGAAATATGATATAGACGTGCTGATCCAGCCTGCGAGCGTTCTCTCTTGAACACCCAGAAATGAATCCATCCACCTTGGAAAGTCCTCAAGGCTTTTCACACTAAGGATATAATGTGTTAGTAACAGACTCGTACAGGGTCTTTGTGTTTATGAGAGGAGACTGTGAGGGAGGGGAACAATACACTGCATATACGCTGAGAAGCTTATGTCAGGAACACATTGAGGCTTCAGTTTGAAATAACTCAGTGATCACAATATCCCAGACCTGTACTCATGCCGCGGTGCTGCTATGTAACTTAACAGCGGCCATACCTGCCTGATTGGAGCAGATTTGCACTCTTTGCTTTTAAATCACGAAAAGTGGAAGTATCAACTCTGAACGATCTTGTTCATCTTCCTCTGCTTTCATAATTTTCCTGTCAAATTTGCCAAAAAAATCGTCTCCTTTACTCCTCTCCATCCCATCCACTCACTGTCTGTGTCTGCCCAGAGGAGCAGTCCTCATTTTGATCCTGGTAGTGATTGGTGCCCAGCCAGGTGGCAATAATGTGCCCATTCTCCTATGTTTCCTTCCAGGGGTCAGGGGTGCTGGGTGATTAACACACAGGATGTGACCTTTAATCCACTAGCAGCTCCTTTCAGCATTAATCTCCCACAGCCAGCATTCAGCTCTGATAATGGCATGTTAATTAATGACGCTCTTTTGAGGTAGCGTCAGCCACCACTGGTTAACATCTCACACAATTTCTCACCCACCAGAAAATGAAATACAAGATATGAACTCTTAAAACACCTAATGTGACAATCAAATGATTCTTAGGTTTTCCTCCCAGGATCTGTTTGTGTTAACCCAGTGGGCACACTGCTAACTCGTTTTTTGTGAAATAATCCTTGTGTTAGTGATGGAGCACAGCGGGATTCATATGTTATCTCACAAATGATCCCATGATTGCATGTTCTAGCTTTCAAATGTCAACCCATTCCCTCTCCTGTTGCCTTCATGTCGCTCAGAGAAAGGCTGCTCACTCGAATGCATTCCCAAATACACACGTGCGTGATCCACCCAAAGGACTGTCATCGCGCCAGCTTATACATATTTAATCCAATATTTACATTCTCTGGCTCACTATTCCCCGTTGATGTTAGAAGAAGGGGGAAGTGGCGAGGTCTGGGCTGAGTCGCAGTTTTGTATACACTGGATGAGTCAGAGAGATGTAGAGAGAGAGAGAGAGAGAGAGAGAGGCAAAGGCCAGGCTTGTCATTGTCTGAGAACTGTGACAGGATTTATGGATCTCTGTGCCTTAGAGGAGAGGCTGCAGAATAGTGTGTGTGTGTGTGTGTGTGTGTGTGTGTGTGTGTCTGTCTCTTTGTCTATGATGGGGGTGTGCGGGGTGTTGTGGTAGGAGTTGACTGAGCAGTCACTGCCCATTCGCTGTCTTACTCTTTCTGTACACTTCACTTACTGTTTATCAAGCAACAACACTATGCCCAAAACACATGTTTGTTTATAAAAGTTATATTCCACGCTCACTTTACCCCACGCATTAAGCAGTGGTTTGTTTTATTGTTTTTATTTATTGGCCAGATGACAAGACCAAAACACTAATATCTGTAATTATGATTTTTTTTGGGCTAACAGTCACACAAGCAGCTCTGAAAGGCTTTGTGGTAAATTCTAACATTACCATAGCAACGTATACACACTCACAACAACAATGCATAAATACTAATAGTTACCTCCGCCAAGGACGTTATGTTTTTGCCGGGGTTTGTCTGTCTGTCTGTCTGTCTGTCTGTTTGTGTGTGTTTGTGTGTGTTTGTGTGTCTGTTGGTTTCCAAAATAACTCAAAAACTTACGGACGGATTTGGATGAAATTTTCAGGGATTGTCCAGATGGGGATATGGAACAAATCATTAGATTTTGGAAGTGATCCAGATCACCGTCTGGATCCAGGAATTTTTTGAACGATTCTCC